>NW_019104492.1:525398-550068 GCF_001995035.1 Momordica charantia
AAAAGACCATTATTCTGTTGCCACTCAAATTTCAGATACAGACACACATGAAAGATGGACAATTATATGTTTGGGATGGGACAAGACAGGGACAAACAGTTATCTTACTTTGTATTTTCTAGGTTCCTCTGCCCTTTCTTATCTCTTCTTTTTCACTTTCGTCCAATTTATTTTCATTCCTTTTCAATCTTGATTTCCCATTTATTTCAAGTTGATTCTTATAGTTAGATCCATTTTTCTAAATCGTTCTAATAGTTATAAGTCATAATTATATTGAATAAATGACAGAATTTCTATGCATGCATGAATGTTTTTACCTGAGTCGAGATCTTTTTTGACTATTGAGTCAAAATTGTGGAAAAGAGATAAATTGATGTGGAGTGAAAATTTGAGTAGATTATAAAAATCAAATTAAAACTTTGTTTCTTTTTCCCTCCAATTCAATAATAGGTGGGTTGTAATTCGAACCTCCGATCTTTTTCTGGTCGAGACTCTTTCATCTCTGTTCGACTAATTGACCTAATAATTAGGCGCACTACAAGATGTCAAGCGATCTCATCCCTAACAAAACAACTTTTACTTTTCATAACCAAAATAAAAGAAAGTCATGAATCTTGTAGAAGGTAATTTCATACTGATCTTACTGAAGAAGTAAGAAAAGTGCTCTAAAATGGGTCGTTTCATGATATCGAAATAAAAGTTGGTTGTGGAGCCAATCCGATAAAAAATTCAAATAAGAACTATCTAAAATATTGAATCTAAATCCAAACCATAGATATTTTTTTAAATACAACAAGTGGTGGTGGGGAGTCTCGAACTCATAGCCTTTTGACCAGAGAGGTGTGTCATTCTTGCTGAGGTAAGTTCATGTTGGCATCTATTAAATTCATAGTCTAATGAGTTATTATAAATATATTATAGCATAGCATATAGCCACTCAATTTTAATTTCGTAATAAACAATGTTTATAAGCGGCTTCTCGTAATAAACTCAAGCTAATGACGATTAAGCATCGGTTTATATTAAGCGGTTTGTCTCTAATCAATTGTTGTTTTATGATTAGTTAATTTGGAACTGCCACAGTTGTTGTCAAATAAATTGGCAACTGGTGTGGTTCGTTGATATATAGAATATAGTTTGTTTCTTTACTTAAATTTTAAGATATGATTTCTTTTAGTTACAAATATTAATAGAAGTGGCTTTGTACTTCTTTTTATGTTTAATGCTATTTTTCTGTTTTTTTTTTAAATTACATGTTTAATTGCAAAACTTTCAAAATTAGCAATTTTTAGATGATAAGACAATACTTAATAATTTTATTGATACCAACGAAACTTGACTTTAAAGACCTTCTAAAATTATTTTCTAAGATTTATTAAACACTTTTTAAACAGAATAAGACACAAAAATTTTATTGCAATTACTATTAAATACAAACTTAGAAAGTTCAGTTACATTTTTACAATATTTATTTTGGTGTAATCCTAGTTGGGCTTGTAGCGACCCAATTGAAGTGGATGGTGGATCTCCGAGCAATGGTTAATTCGTTGGGCCTACAATATTTGAGCCCACTTTATTTGGGCTCCAGCGACTCTCGAATTAAATGGCCCATCTTAAAGCTTGCCGGAAGTTTTCGAAAAATATTATAAAATAAAAATTTATTGGAATTGAATTCTTTTGGTAAATTTTCATTTGAAAATTTGATATCCAATTTGTTAGATGTGATTTCAAATGTTTATATAGGTGGGTATATAAAGGTTTTGATATATTGCTTCGCCTATGTTGATCAGATAAATGAATAAATAATAGAGAGATTTCCATAAATAGTATAAAATAAATATACTCATCAATATGAAATTTTACAAAAATAACAAAACCCAAATCAAATTTAAACTTTAATACACTATAAAATGCAATAAAAGAATTTCACGATTATGTTATATTTAAAAGTAAAAAATAGATATATATTTAAATAAATATATATTTAAAATTTTTAAAAATACATATCAAAGAGATCAATTTCTATATATAAAAAGTTTTTATTTAGAACATAAGCGGTAAGTATTAAGATTATCAGTTCAAAATTTTAAGACTATAATACAATAAACATTTAAATTAAACACTCAAAAAAGTAATTTAAAACCAACATAAACATATCTTATCGATAATTAGCATCTACTTATATTTTTTAAGTTGGATGTTCAAACTCTCATACCCCAATTTATTATACTAAAAAATAAAAAAGTACTTTAAAGTCAATCAATATATAATTTTAGTGATTTTTTTAAGTGGTATATAATTTTAGTGGTCGGACATATACGATGATTGTAAAATTAGAGGTCACTATTATAAAAAATTTAAATTTTCATTTCCATTATTAAATTCAAAAAATTAAAAAGAGCGAGCCAAAAAATAAATAAAATAAGTAAATAAATAAATAAATATATATATATTTATATATTTAAAATTGTATTTACTCACATGTATTTGGCCTGAATTCCCTATATGAAAAAAAGTATTAGGCCTAAATTCTCTCCAACATATTTGTAATGTTCCTTACAAGAGAAAACCGAAGCATAAATCTAATTACTAAAAAAAAGAAAAAACCATAAATGATATTTGTGTATTATCTGCTGCGATGGACGCACCGAAAGCAAAGGCATTATTCGAACAGCACCGACATATGGTATTCAATGATTGGCTAATTGTACGAGCTCAAAGTAAATCCGCTGATCTCGAGCGCAGTGGATATTTCCCCAGCTTTCCCTGCCTTTTCAGTTTTCCCGCAGCTCTCCAACGCTGAATTTCATTTTACTTTCTTGACTTCGCCATTTTCCAGTCCCTTTCCGGCTCCGGCGACCCCTAATGATCGATCTCAGTCTATAGACCACCGTTCGCTGCCGGAACCCTTACCATCCGACCCGACAATCTTCCTCACCCGATGGCTCGAAGATCCGTTCCGATCATCAAACAGCTCCTCTCCAAATCCCCCGCTTCCGAGAATCCTGCCCGTTTGTCGTCATGTTTCAAATCCAGAATCGACGCTCAAAATCGATCCGTCACCTACATGCCCCGACCCGGGGACGGCGCTCCACGGGCCGTCACCTTGATTCCCGGAGACGGAATCGGGCCCTTGGTCACGGGCGCCGTGGAGCAAGTGATGGATGCGATGCACGCTCCTGTGTACTTCGAGAAGTTCGAAATTCACGGCGACATGAAGAAGGCGCCCCAGGAAGTGATTGACTCGATAAAGAAGAACAAGGTGTGTTTGAAGGGAGGGTTGGTGACGCCTGTAGGCGGCGGTGTGAGCTCGCTGAACGTGCAGCTGAGGAAAGAGCTCGATCTTTACGCCTCGCTTGTCAATTGCTTTAATCTTCCTGGGCTTCCTACCAGGCACGAGAATGTGGATATTGTTGTTATTAGGGAGAACACAGAGGGCGAGTACTCTGGCTTGGAGCACGAGGTCGTTCCGGGAGTCGTTGAAAGTCTTAAGGTGCTGGTTCTTTGACTTCGAATTATGTTTTAATTCCAATTGCGTTACTATATTAGCAATTCTAAGCTTTCGTGGTTTTTCTGTATTCTTAAGGTTCAGAATGATGTTCATGATTCCATTAATATATACAATATACCCTGTTACAGGTGCATGCTTAGACTATGATTTGTCGTAGATTTGAGGCCCATGATTTTCATTTTCACATACTTCCCCAAATTTTCTTCATTCTTATTATTTTGCCAGAATTTCAAGGTTGAATTCGTTACCGTACATCTATGGGCAAACATCAAGGGTTTTCCTTGATTGTATTAATGTTTCAGGTCGTGGCAAGTATTAGCTAATGAGCATGATGTGGTAATAGCTGGTCGTATGTTGCCAACATTGTTTAATGTTTTATTCAGCCTTGACTGATTTGATCAACAATATTTTTAAAAACCTAGAAGTTGGTGATGATTGCTAGATAGATACCACGTAATTCTCAGGGAGAAGTTCATAAAAAATGATTTTAAGCAGTCTTTGTGAATGAGGAGAGATAGTTCTTGCTACTTCTGTTAGACTCCTCTCTGCTTCACAATCCTTCTTTCACGTTCTAGGCTTCTCATTAGTATGATGTTACTAATTATCTGTTGAAAAAGCAAATTATTTCTTTAACTATCACAATGTTAATATTGTTGTAGCACTAAAAAATATACTTGCAGCTTAGCTTAGCCATTAAAGAGGGGTTTTGGGAACATCAACCTTCACAACATTATTTTTTTTGCCCTTGTATCCTTGTCTCTCATACTCACTCTTTGCCAGGTGATAACAAAGTTCTGTTCTGAGCGTATTGCGAAATATGCTTTTGAGTATGCTTATCTGAACAACAGAAAGAAAGTTACAGCTGTGCACAAAGCAAATATCATGAAACTTGCAGATGGTCTATTTCTGGAATCTTGTCGAGAGGTTGCCACAAAGTATCCTGGAATAAAGTACAATGAAGTTATTGTAGACAACTGCTGCATGCAACTTGTCTCAAAGCCTGAGCAATTTGATGTTATGGTATGCCACTTATACAATTGAATGACATAATGTTGTCTTAATACCTGCCTGATGTATGAATGACTTTCTACCTTTTCTATATATCTAAATTTGAAAATAGGAAGGTTAAGGGCCTCTTTGGTATGCAATTTGGATTTTGTTCATTGTTTTCAGTTTGACAAATTGTGATCTAAATAGTAGAAATTTTGAAAACAATAATTTTATGTTATTAGTGTTTTCAGATTTTAAATTTAAAACTTTAAAATGCAGAATTATATGAAAAAAGATAAAAACTTTGATAAATATACTATTTCACTCCTTTCATTTTTGTTGAAATTAAAATGTGTAAAACATAATATATTATAAATAATATAATATTGTAAAATAATAATTATACAAAATGTTAATAAATTAATTAATAATATTTTAGATTGAAATAAATATTTAGTTGGTAATTATCATTAGTTTACAAATATATTACTAAGCTAAGCACACTAATTTTTAAATTGGGATTTAATTTTCAAATATGCTACCAAACACATTCGAAAACACTAAAAACATGAAATACAAATCTATTTTTCATTGAGTCTCGGTTTGTTTTCATATCACCAACCTAAGGCACCCTTAGAACCGAACTACCAATATAACATGGAATGAGACTTTTGGTGTGCAATTTTTAGACGAATTTAGCAAAATACATGGAAATATTCATTTTTCTCTAGGATCCAGATTTGAGAGTTACTACTATTAGTGTTGAATTTAAGCTCTTTAAAATGTTGTTCACAAAACTAATCTTGTGTGGCATCTTCTGAGATCATGATCTGTGTTCTCTTCTATATTGCTGTGGGTTTTCTACAGCCTTTAGGAAGTTAGAGATGTCCTCTGCAAGTTTCAACAGGACCCCGCTATTTTTTTTTGGAGTCTTATTATTCACTGCGTGTCCCATGAACTTTTTGCCATAAGGCCCTTTGGTTGGGGTGGTGGTGGTGGTGGTGGTGGTGGTGGTGGTGTTTATGTGCATTAACATATGGCCAATATATGAATGGAAAAATGTCTAATTGAAGGGCCTACTTCCAAAAGAACATGAAGCTGAAGGAGTTTTCACATTTTGAAGTGTTCTCTGTCAGAGGGATTCCAAAGATAAACATCATTTGATGATGATTTATAATGAGTCTTCGCAACAGGGTTGCTTATTTTCAAAGGTTTTGTATAGGTTTTTTGGAGGCTTCTTAACCCGCTTTGCTTAACCATTGTCTTTGTATCTTCCTTCATGAAAGCCTTTGCTCTTCTGTTAGGTCCCCTATTACATGCAGTTATATGAGAAAGGATAAAATGGAAAACTCGAGTGCTCTTAGTTAGAGGAGAAAGATTACTATTTTAAAAAAGTGAACATACTGGGAGAGGAAGGAGGTAGGGGTAGAAAGCTTGAGGGAAGGAGATTGTGATCATTTCCCCTTTGCTTGTCTCTCTGTTCTGTGGAATCCATTTTACACTTGATTGATGCTTATCATCTTTCTTCCGAAGAATAATTTCATTTTGAATTTTACATATTGCAAAGTAGGAGATGATATTTGAATTTTGATGATGCTTGGATATATCATTTTGCAGGTGACACCCAATCTTTATGGAAATCTTGTAGCAAATACAGCAGCTGGTATAGCAGGTGGAACTGGAGTTATGCCGGGAGGTATGCTCAAAATGTTTCAGATTCAAAGCTTATGTTTAGCATTTCTCAAGTTTTCTTAGAACCTTAATTGAGGCTAAAATTGCATATAGCCCATCAAGTACCCATGTAGAGAAGTTCTGAGCAGGACTTCCTTTCATCTTGTATGTCAACAAATTTTAGATAAATGGAAGACAAAATATTTTCATCTCCTTGATGGTTAACTGGGAATATTCAATATTGTAAGGCAATATGGGCAGTAACGAAAGTTCAGCAATAGAAGTATGGAACCACATGTGCTGATAATTAAACTTAATCTTACTAGGAGATAAGATATAGCTTGGTTCTTCCCATCTTCTAACTGTAGTTTCTCTATTCAGGTAATGTTGGCGCTGATCATGCTGTTTTCGAGCAAGGAGCTTCGGCAGGGAATGTGGGCAATGAGAGGCTAGTGGAACAAAAGAAGGCGAACCCCGTGGCGCTGCTCTTATCATCAGCCATGATGCTGAGACATCTCCAGTTTCCTTCATTTGCCGACCGATTAGAAACAGCGGTTAAGAAGGTCATATTCGAAGGCAAGTACCGAACCAAGGACCTCGGAGGACAGAGCACGACGCAGGAGGTTGTTGATGCAGTCATAGCTGCTTTAGATTGAGCAAGTAAGGGAGGAGGAGGTACCCTATCCCACCATTCATAAACAGTTCTAAGATTTTTGGGTGGTCAAATTCTGCCCAGTTTCCCGAATGAAGAAGGAAGATTTGCCTTTGAATTATTTTTTGTTTCAGTTGTCCCAAGCATAACAGTTGGGAATGCGTTTCTTGTTCCAATAATCTTAATCAGAGACAGACAATTTGTGCTATAAAATCTGAAAAGAGAGCAATTTTATTCTACTTGTATTTTGCTGTTTCTCCTTAATCTTTGGAACAAATGAAGAAATAAAGGAGGAATTTTCCTAAGGGTGCATGGTGGCCATCATACTCTGAGCTCAAGATTTTCGTTGAACTTTGATTGGAAAACAAACTTTATAAAATTTGGGTAAGTGAATAAAATTTATATAATCTAAAATCAAGAAGGATAAATTATTTATTTGAACGCTTTTATTAGAAAGTATATACAAACTCACTCTTAAGGAAAATACTTGTTTCTTTTTAGTAAGGACCAAATTTTGTCCTTATCAAAAAATTAACCATTCATTAATTTTAGAAAGAATATCTATTTTTTTAATTTTTCTTTCTTAGTTGTTAAACATTTAAGAGTGGTAAGGAGTAGGACAGTATTAGTGATTGTCTATTTTCTCAGTTTTTTATTATCTAATAAAAAACTATTGAAAATTTTGAAAAATAGGCTCAATAGTTGAAATCTTTTTTTACCCCTCAAAAAATGATTCCAAATTTATAATTACCAATACTCAATGAGTTAAGCATCCTCGAGAATTTTGTTCACCAAGATACAATCATAGAGCATAAGTTCAATCATTTTTATTCTCAAAATTATTTTTTGGAATCTGTTCCTTTGATAGGATACACAAGGTGACATATGGATTCTTAAAAAAAAAAAAAAAATCTTATCAAAGAATCCACGTCAGGATGTTTATGTAATTTTTAAATTTTTTTATATACCTAAATTCAATAATAGAATCCAAATATATTTATATAACTATCAACTTATAGGTCACTTCATCCGATTTCATAAATTCAAATACCGATTTAAGTTCCACTGACTAAGACATATATTATTAATAATAAAATTAGAGGTTTGAATTCTTAGAATTAAGAAAAAAAATAATTTTTTTTTAAAAAATGATTAATCTAAATACTATTTATTGTTTTTCTTTTAATTAATTGATTCATTAATTAGCCTATCTATATATTAAATCATATTAACTTTTATTAATTATCAACCTCAGTATATGGTTTAGATTTAATAAATTTTAATCAATACATTTACAATTTACATTTATTAATATTCTAAACAACTCGTACTTATACAATTTTTACTAATTAAATTTAGTTATTCAAAATTTTCAATAATACTAATTTTAACTCATCATCTAATACAAAACCATTAATTATCTTGCCTATCATATAGTAAACACTGATTTTTTTTTTTCTGAAATCCGTGTGTCCGGATCAGCTTGCACGCACCTCGACTAATCACGGGTCAACCGCCTGACCCTAATACATTTGGTTGACAAGGTAACTCGTAGTAGTAAACACTGATATTTAACGCTTGTATATTTAATATGGTATGAAACAAAACCATCGAACCGAACAACAATTTGGATATAAGTCTTCGTAATTTTAGTTTTCATTTCTCTTTTCACATAAATTTATTCGAGCTTATCTTCTTAATTAATTATGATAAACAAAAATCTTCCTTGACAAATATTAGTAGAATGAAGGTCTTCTCTGCGATTATAAAATTTTTCAATCACAAATGAAAATGCAATTTTGCTCATCTTTTATGTCCTCATATGGTTGGAGCCATTCTACAATTTCAACTCATCTGTCAATTCCAGTTACTTAAATACTCATTAACCATGAAAATGTCAATAGTCAATTTTACCAAACAAGAAAAAAAAAAAGGATTTTCTTTTAAAGTAGGAAAAAAAAAGGATGTTTGTATATAATTTCAAAGAGAAAATAAAAACAAAAACAGGAGGTCATTAAAAAAAATTATATAATAATAATTAAGTGTTTAAATTTGTCACGCTTTCAAGATAGGACGTAACCGTTGAACTTAAAGAAATTAATGATTTAGTATTTGAGAGAAAACTTGTTAACATTTTATATATTTTATTGATATTTCTACGACCAAATAAAAAACATTTTAACTCTCTATATCAAATATATATTCTCCCTTTCTTGGAAATGGTATGGTATTACGAACATGGGAGAGAGATGATCGTTAAATTAATCATTATTTTGAAACCACGCTAAACTACTATTGAATTCAAAAATTAGAACAATTAAGTTCTAATAAATTTCTTTTTATCAATACTTTAATACTGATTCAAACCTTATTAGATACTCTAATACATTTTCCTTTTATCAAAAGTTTGATGAACCCATTTACTTATAAGGAATCGTAATGAAAAAAAATTTCAATCAATAGAAATGAGAATGAGAATTTTTACAAAGTTGAGTGATTAAAAAGTTAAGACTCGTTAATAATAATAATTATATAAAATTTATAAAAAAATTGTTAATAAATTAATTAATATAAGTCTAGATTAAACTAAATATTTTAGTTTACAAATACATTACTAAATATAATTTTTTAAATTGAGATTCAATTACCAAAACTGCTACAAAACAGTGTCGGAAAACAAATAATACAACTTTAGTTTCATTTCTATTTGTTTTCAAATTTATGTTAGCCTAATTATTAGCGCAATAATATCAAATTGGTTAAGGTACATACAGAGGTGAAAAAGGTCCTGACTACAGAAGAGGAAAGGATTTTATCCAAACAGATTTTGCCTTATCCCCCCAAAATCTTTTTTTGATTTTAAAATGCCCATACGTGATGCGCCTTCTCTCTACCGCCATCCCAATTCTGGAAATGGCAGTTTGCTCATCAATGGAGATTCTGTAAATCCCAGTGGAAAACTTCACCAGGATCGAACAGGACGAAAAAGGGTGGTTATGGTTTTTGCAGTGTTCTTGAAATCGCCAAACCAATGAACCGTTTTCTCCAAAATCAGTTGCTCCGTTCAGTCTGTAGCTTCAATAGACCGCTTTGGAACCGGAACTGGAACTTGGATTTCCCTTCAAGCCGTCGTGGTTTCGCCAATGTGCCGGACTCGTGGAAATCGATGGCCGGTCTGGTCCGATGTCCGGCGAACGACGTTCCTCTGTCTCCGCTGAGCTTTTTGGAGCGAACGGCCAAAGTTTACAGAGACACGACCTCGGTTGTGTACGGTTCTGTATCGTTTACTTGGGAAGAAACCTATAATCGCTGTCTCAAATTGGCTTCTGCGATTTCCCAGCTTGGGATTTCCCCTGGCCAAGTGGTGAGGTTTTCCCGTTTTTCCATTACTGATGTTGTGATTAAGTTGCATTCATTTTCATTTGTTTCCTGATTTTGATTTGATTATAATATTCTGATTCAATATGCTTGCTGGTCGATTGTTGAGGAATGCGCTGAGATGAATAGCTTGAAGTTGAAATCAAAATTTCATCCATATTTTGAACAAGTTGTTAGATCAGTGTCTATCTAGTACTCTGGTTTCCAAAATTTCTAATGGGTCCTGAATCGTCAAGGTTATGCTTGGTTAGTCTCCATACTTCAAAAAATTTCTTTGCATTTCTAGTTTGCATCTAATTGATCCATGTCTTTAATTTGTGTAAACTTACATGACACTCAAACTAACTATGTATTATTTTAGGATCATATAAGTAATATACGCAGGATGTCACGAAAGCCTTAAACTAATTGGAATTAATGAAAATGATTTATTAGACTTCGGTAAGGCTATAAATAGCCAGATTTAGATTGTAGTGGGACTTTTGGACTTTTGATGGAATGGAAATATGAGCATTTTCTCTCGTTTTTGTGATGGATTTCCCAATGTTCGTGGATTCATTTCCATCTTTCGAAAACCCGCTGCATCACATTTTGTTGCCACATACATCTAGGGATGGAATCAGGCGAATTTTGGGTTTAAATCTTTAAAGTTTTGGTTGCCATTTTTCTTTTAGTGGCCTGTTTGGGATTTTGATTTGAAAGTTGTGTTGAACAGGTTGCAACTTTGGCTCCTAATGTCCCAGCCATGTATGAGCTGCATTTTGCTGTTCCCATGGCTGGTGCTGTTCTTTGCACATTGAATGCGCGCCATGATTCATCTATGGTTTCGGCGCTGCTGAGGCATTCGGAAGCCAAGATCATTTTTGTAGATTTTCAGTTGTTTGAAGTTGCTTGTGAGGCAATTCAGCTTCTTGCACAAGGAGATTCAGAATCACCTAAGCTAGTTCTAATTCTTGATGCTGAACATGGTTTATCTCCAGCTAATCCATTGTCTTCGAATGTTTGTGAATACGAGAGTCTGATTGCATCTGGGAGTTGTGAGTTTGAGGTCCAAAAACCGAAAAGCGAATGGGATCCGATTAGTATAAACTACACTTCAGGCACTACATCTATGCCTAAAGGGGTTGTTTATAGTCATAGAGGTGCCTATCTAAATTCCTTGGCGACGGTTCTTCTTGGCGGAATGGGATCGATGCCGGTTTACCTTTGGACTTGCCCCATGTTTCATTGCAATGGATGGTGCCTTGCTTGGGGAGTTGCCGCTCAAGGTGGTACCAATATCTGCCTCAGAAAAGTCTCACCCAAGGCAATATTTGAGAAAATAGCTCTGCAGAATGTGACTCACATGGCAGCTGCACCGACTGTTTTGAACATGATTGTGAATTCTCCCGTGAGCGACCGCAGGCTGCTTCCGAACAAGGTGGATGTCTTGACTGGTGGTGCGCCACCTCCACCGCAGATACTTGCTAAGATGGAGGAGATGGGATTCCGAATCTGTCACTTGTATGGTCTAACTGAGACATATGGTCCGGGGACATATTGCACATGGAAGCCAATGTGGGATTCTCTACCTTCTGATGAAAGAGCAAGGATCCGAGCACGTCAAGGCGTCCATCATGTTGGACTGCAGGAGGTCGACGTAAGAGATCCCGTGACAATGGCTGGCGTACCAGCTGATGGCAAAACAATGGGAGAAATAATGTTCAGAGGGAACACTGTGATGAGTGGATACTTCAAGAACCAAAAAGCAACAGAGGAAGCTTTCAGGGGAGGGTGGTTTCACAGTGGGGATGCTGCAGTAAAACACCCTGATCACTATATCGAAGTAAAGGACCGTCTGAAGGACATAGTCATCTCGGGCGGTGAGAATATAAGCACGGTCGAGGTCGAAACCATTCTGTTTGGTCATCCAGCAGTTCTGGAGGCTGCAGTTGTAGGTCGCCCTGATAATCACTGGGGAGAAACACCTTGTGCATTCGTTACATTGAAGGAGGGATGTAATATCACTGCCCAACAGCTTATCGATTACTGTCGAGATCATTTGCCGCATTACATGGCTCCGCGGTCCATAATTTTTCAAGATTTGCCCAAGACATCAACTGGAAAGATACAGAAGTTTATACTGAGGGATAGAGCTAAGGCTATGGGGAGCCTTTCTTGAACTACTTTGGAAAAAAGTGATTCTAAACTATCTCTTGTACAGTTCAATTATAATTCTTCCGACTCAAACCCATGCACATATATTTAGTGTTGAGAGTACGACAGCAAAATGTACCATATTCAAAGTTACCCAGCTATGACAAAACTTCTTATTCAAGGTACATTCAAATTTCTCTTACTCTTGCTCACTTTTATCTTAGTAAGAGCCATGGAAATGTGCTTTTATTACATCTGATTATGATTATTTGGTGATACCTAGTCGCGGACAAATGGGTCTTGAAAATAGCATGCCAAGTGTTTTCCAGGATTGACACCCAACATCTTGCAGTACTTTTCATAAAATCCAAACCTATCAGCAACTTCTGTATCAGCACCATGCCCACATTCCTCTCCACCGTTGATGATGTTGGTGATGACACCGTAGCCGGGGACTCTTTTAGCAGCTTTGTCAGCATCGGAGGGTTTCCATTTGCCGATGATAACATCATGGCACGATGGTTTGATTCCTTGCGGTGTCATCCAAAACCAAATGGCCGTCTTGAAGGATAGAATTGCATCTGTGGCTACCAAATCTGGATTCTTCAATAGATCCAATCCTAATGCTTTACCGGCCTGCCCGTAGTTGGAGTTGCTGATTTGTGAGAAAGATATTAATATTTAGTATAATTGATGTACAACTATTCATAAGCTCGCAGTTTGTAAGCCAAAATATAATCTCAATTGTTCTAAATAAGGAGAAGATCAGTCCACATGAGCTTAGTTCAAAGGTAATTGACAACCGTCTATGACCAAGAAATTATGAGTTCGAATCCCTACCTTCATTTATATTAAAAAAGAAAACAAATATCAAAGAGAGTGGTTAATTACTATTTTAGTTGCATGGGTCCGCGACCGTAATATTTTTGGCCACGAACACAAGGCCATTTTGGATCAGGCTTGCAGTAGGAATCTTGGGTGGTTTCCTTTATGTGACAATATCCCCACGCGAGTATACCACCGGGTGCAGTTAGCCATCCTCCTGCACCACTTACCATTCTCAAAACTAGCCCTCTTATAATATAAAGCCATATTTTTATAGGTACTCTATGTGAAAACTAACCGGTGGTTTGGTGAGAAGTTTGGGCCAAGAAAGCTGCCAGCTCCCTTTTTCGAGTATTAACGCTTCCAGTTGTACCAAATCCGAACCTACCAAATGAATGAGCAGCAGCCAAAAAAGCATTGTAGGTATAGAAATTTTCACTCGAACATTGTGGATCTTTGCGACGCTCGAACATTTCATCGAAAATAGTGGCATTGACGAGTTTACCAACGTCGTCTTTGTGACTAGACGCATGAACTAGACCTGCAAACACTCTCAATAACAAAGCAAAAAACAAGAAGATGAATGTATAAAGCTTCATTATATTCCTCTAATCACTTTCAATAATGTAAATATGATAATATATTGGGAAGAAGGAGACTCCTNCCCTATTTATAGAAGAAATATCAGAATCCACTCTAATGGCGCAAAAAAAAAAAATAATAATAATAATAAATAATGAAAAAAAGAGGAACACCATTAAAAAATGGGGTCCACTTATGACATAGCTAATAAATACACCATGTTCTTGTAAATTCTTTATTCTTATTTTACTTTATTTTAGGATGAATACTATTTTAATTCTTATATTGATTTTTAAATTAGAACATGTTTTGAATTTCTCATTTTACAATGTTTACATATGACTTTAAATTTTTGTCATCGATAGATATCGAATAATCAAGTAAACAAAAATAAAAGGCTATTGTTGTTAAGGTCCATTAACTAAACTTATAAAAGATTAATTAGAAGAATTAAAATAGTTCTTTATAAAATATTTTATGGACTACAAATATAATATTTAAAATGATAGATCAAAATAGATCAAAAATATATATATATATATTCTAAAAGCTTTTAACTTATTCTTTCCTTCCTTACCTATCACAGGGTCTATTTTATACTAATCAATTTTAGCGAAAGGTCAACGTAGTAGAAGAACTAGAAATATTGTTATATTTGTTAAGTTGATCGTAGTTCAATTAATTAAAGTATATATCTTTATTTTTACTTGACTTCAAGAAAAGAAAAAAATATTATTATATATATATAGATTTCTTATTTTCTTCTAAATAATGACATGTTTTAATAGAAATGTCGAGTATTCAACCCGATAGACTTGACTCGAATAGTTTGACTTGTTGCTTCTTTAATCTCACTTAAGGAAAAAATTTTATTTATTTTAATTGAAATGGACGATGAGTGTTTAATCCACTAGCAAATTGCTTTGGCCGGCAAAATGGATGCACACCCATTCAGAATTTCAACTAGTTCTAAATGGAAAAGTCATGAGATTTTAATTAGTATTCATTAGGTTAGGTTAGAGATGATTTAATCGACAACATTAGATTCAACGGTTAAATAATAATTTTAGTGCTCTAACTTTAATTTTTAATTTGGTCCTTAAAATTTAAAATTTTAAGACTTTAATTATCGTCATTATCCATTCAAAAAGAAAAATTATCCAACATTTCGTCCATGTGACTAATTATTTGCAGAGGTAGAATTTTATGGTGTTACATTTTATCTAGATAACGTGGAGATCTAATAAAAGTTACAAAAATCAAGAAATTTAATAAACATTATTTCACTCAATAAATATATTTTTTAGTACAGGTAGATGAAGGATTCAACTCACACCTCCGAAGAAAATACCTTAACCATCATCGTGCTTAATAAATAATCTTATATTCTTAATAGTAATGAAAAAGAAAGGATCAGTTCAAAGCTATGCTTGCTTGATAGATGTAAAAGCACCCCGCACAAAATGTGGTCCAATTATGACAACTAATAGACTTTGTACTAAATTTTTTATTTTTCAAATACACAATAAGGAATTAAGATTTAAATCAACGATCTTTTAATTGGGATATATCTTTAGTTAAAGTTGAGTTAGGTTGAAATTGACTATAAAGATACTACTTCAGTTCTTACCACTATTTTTTTATATTAAAATATTATGAAATCATATATTACTTGAGATCTTAAATATTGAATATTTGTCTGATATGAAGTAAATAAACAAAAGACGATGTTGAATTACAGTAAACTAATTTATAAAATATCGATAACTATAATTAAAATAGTTTTTTTTTAATTTTAATTTAGTAGTATTGTAGAAAGTTTAGGTAATATGATACTTAAAAATTTAGGCATCAAAAAGGGATAGCCATACAAGTTTACTAAAAAATATTTAAATCTTAAATAAATAATATTATCCATCCCAAATTCCCAATAAGCTCGGGAGAATAAAAATATATTTTTCTAAAAGATGCATTGTCAAATTTTAAATTAAATTTTTTCCTTCCTTACCTATCACATGGTCAATTAAATATTGATCAACTTTAACTAAAAGATTTCATATGTCAATATATTAGTAGAATATTATTATGATTTTCTTCTTTAATTTGCTTGAAACTAATTATGGGTGTTTAATCCACTTTAAAGTGGCAGATGTTGTTGCTTTGGTGGACCAAATGAATACACTATGACTCTATTCATTGATTCCACTACTTCTAAATGTAAATTCATGAGATTTTAATCATTTTTTTATTCAATTAGGTTAGGGATTATTTAATTCGATAAGATTAGATTCAATAGTTAAATAATAATTTTAGTTGTTAACATAATTAATTTCAGTTTCGTCCTCAAATCTTTAAAACTTGGTATCACACAATTGAATAAATCATTTAAAACTATATTAGTATATTATACTATATATATATGACAACATTAGTTAATTAATTAATATTATACGTTGTTGAACTTATTTGTTCTTTTACCCTAATTTATTTTGGGGTTAAGTTTGAATATTTTTGTGGTTGATTTATAGATAATTTTAATTTGCTTTTGGGATGGGTATTATATAAATTTGATAAGTTATTCAAGTTTAGGGTAAAAAATTAAAGGTTAAAATTTGATTTTTTGAACTTATTATATGGAAGAGAAGATTTTTCATTTTAGAAAATATATTATCCCATCTCAAGTTTAGAGTAGAGTCTAGAGATCCCATCTCAAGTTTAGAGTACAGTCTAGAAATGATTTAATAAACAAGAATATATTCAATGGTTAAAATATTATTTTGGTCCGAGTCCTTTTAAAATTTTACTTCATTTTAGTCTATGTATTTTGAAGTTTAGTTCATTTGAATCCATGTACTTTTAAAATTTTTGTTTCGGTCTCCATACTTTTGCAAAGGGGTAGTTATGGTCCCTATTTATTGACAATGGTTCCCTTGATTAACTTTTCAAAGAATTCCTATTATTTTAAATATTAAAATTCATTTGAAAAGGGTTTATTTTTTTTTATTTATAAACAATACTTTCCTAATTATTGAATACCACTAATTTTTTTTTAACAAATATTTATTTTTTTCCCTAAAAAATGTACCTGTATTTTTCTTTTTGGCCAGTAGAAAACCTAGCAGTTGATATCAAAGTTTTTTTTTACCGCTCAATTAGTAGTCGTTGTTTTATTTATTGTCTTTTCATATTAATTTAAAAGAAAAATGTATTTAAATCAAATCAAATCAAACTATACTCAGGAAAAAAGAAAATGAAAGAAAAGATATGAAATTAGTGAAATATTGTTTTTATTTTTGTTTTGAAAACTATTTTTAAAAAGATCATATCAAACAAGTTTTAAAGATTAAAAACGGCGTTTAAACATGTTTTTGTTGGGTTCTTTTTTTTGAAAATTATGCATTTTTACAAATAATTTTCTTTGTATGTTCAAAAGCAGTGTTTAATTCCTAACAAAAAAAAATGAATACTAGAAAATCTTTTTTTTTCTCTTTTTTCTTATTTTGTTATTTTACGGTTTTAAAAGTAGGTTTATTTCAAAAAGCGAAAACTGACGAAGGAAAAAAAAATATAAATGGTTTAATTAAAAAAAATAAAAACAAAATTATTGTACGTTTTTAATTTATCAACACTTTATTTTTTTATATAATTTTATTTAAATAAATAATGGAATATGAAATTTTGGCCCTTGTTGTAATTATTTAGCAGCGAATTATTTTAGTACTATTTAGCAGCAAATTTATAGATATAATTTCAAAGATTTTTTCGAATAAATCATTTAAGATTTAAAAGATATTATATATTTACGAAATCATTTAATTTATTTTGAGAAATGGATCGTAAACGGTTGGAGGTATATGTCAATTACCGTTGGTCAACTGGATGATTTCATTAAAACATGAGACAAACATTATTAACATATATTATGTTGTCCTCTTTATTACAACAAGTTACATCACATAGGTAAGAAAAATAACGCAAACCTAAAATACTTGGTTCTCACGACCTGTCTTGACCACTATTAAAAGTTTGACAAATATTTTTTTTTATTTATTTTAAATATACTTATCAAACTTTAATTGTGGTAAGCAAAAGATAATTGTTGACGAGTCAACTCGAGTATTATTCTACCCATATCATAAGTCTATCTCTCATAAGTTGGAGATAGAAATATCTATGTTTTTATTATATTTTGATATGATTATGTGGTGATAATTTTACTACCCGAAAGGTCTTTGATTGTTGCAGTCTAAGTTGTTTCCATAGGAAATACCCAGCATGTCACAGTACCTTCGGTAAAAACCGATTCTACTGGTCACTTTGTCATTGTGACCTTTTCCACATTCTAAGTCCACCGTTGATGATGTTAGTTATGACACCATAGCCGGGGATTCTTCCAGCAGATCTATCGACATTTGATGGCTGCCATTTACCAATGATCACATCATGACTTGATGGCTTGTTTCCCTGTGGTGTCATCCAAAACCAAATAGCTGTTCTGAACGATATGATTGGACCTGTTGCTACCAAATCTGGATTGTTCAACAAATTCAATCTTAATGAACTACCAGCTAGCCCGTAGTTGTAGTTGCTAACTTAATAAAAGATGTCAATGGTTAATAATTAAATATAATCTAATTGTAGCTATTAATCAAAAGAAATTTTTTATTTATTGTCAACAATAAAGTTGACGAAAGAGATAGAGATGAAATTAATTACTAAGTCAGTTGTATGGGTCGTATGGGTCCACGACCATAATATCTTTGACCAAGAGCACAAGGCCATTGGGCATCAGGTCTGCAATAGATATCTTGATTGAGTTCCCTTACGAAACAATATCCCCATGCATATGGACCATGGGGTGCGGTTGGCCATCCTCCTACACCACAACCTCATCATTTTCAAATCCAGTTGGCCACAGGGTCAAGCCAATACATCATAATCAATAATCGGAGATTTTACTAGAAAACTAACCTGTAGTCTCGTGGGAAGTTTGGGCTAAGAAAGCCGCCAGCTCCCTTCTTCGAGTGACATCATCTCCAGTTGTACCAAAGCCAGAAAAGGATCGAGCAGCAGTAATAAAAGCGTTGTAACTATAGAACCCATTACCACGACATCGCGGGTCATTGCGATACTTAAGCATTTGATCGAAGATAGCCGAGGTGATGATCCCACCGACACCACCTCCGCCACTAGGAGGGAGATTCGGATTTGGCCCCGAACGACGACACTGGCTCTGGCAACCGGCTCCGCAATAGGGTTCGGTGGTGCCGCACCACCTGTGCGTGCTGCAGCACAGCCCGTTTGGGCAAACAGCGCGGCCGGCCTGCCGCCCACATTGCTCTCTGCAAAGGCTCCCAACCACAAACCAAAAGAGAAGAAGATCAATAATGCATAAAACTTCATTCTTGTAATATGTAGAAATGAGATCCTATAGAAAGAGAAGATTGAGTTGATGGAGAATATGAGAAGAAAAATGGCCCTATTTATAAGATGGGTTTTGCAGAATTTTCCACTAACTTTGATGCCTTGGAAATTTTGGTGTGATTGCGATATATCATGAAGGATTTAATTTTCCACAACCCGCTGTCTCTAAAGACTCATTCTCATTGACCCAAGTCAATTCGCACATTCCACGCCTACACGGAACCTCTCACTATTTATTTCTATTTTCCTTTCTTTTAATTCAACAACATGTAAAGGTAGAAATTTGAACCTCCAAATCCTTTTTTGTGTCTCTCTTTTAATCTATTAAACTAGGTTCATTTTGACGGCCAAATAATTTTTTAACAGGGGTAAATATGGGGGCGGGGTGATATAACTTTTTGAAATATTTTGTGTAAGAGTGTCTGGGTCCCGCCTCGTCCCCGGTCTACCTTCTCCGCCGATCCATCGCCATTGGGTTGGCTCATAAAATCCGGCAGATGTTCCCACCGCATTGCACCTCATCAGTCATGGCAACTCTACCATTATTCAGCAAATAAACACACCTCTTTTTTACTTGCCTTTCTCTTTTTATTTTACCCTCTTGCTTTATTATTGTTTTTGGATCCATTTTATATTTCAATTCATCATTTTCCTTCATATTTGTTAGGGGGAGAAAGATCAAAGGAAAGAAGATGAGGTAATAGACCTCAAATCTTAGTGTAACTTTGGTAATGACTAAGTTTAGTTCAATGTGCTCTAAAGTAAATTCATGTCAGTCATCCCACTAGAGCGAAATCTACACGGTAATGCCCATTACGATGTATGGTAACCTCCTAGTGGACCTTACTTACTAATGGTATAAATAGGAGAATCACTCACACAATCACATGTTCGGATACAATATGTGTGATTGATAATTTATCTTGAAAACATTTTGACTATTTGACTTACACCTTGTTTTCTCTCTTTTGCACGCACAAGTTCACCTCAGCGCACAATCCAAACACATCTCAAGATATACTGTTGGAAAAATTTATTTACCTTTAATATTTTCCCCTTCCACAGTTGTGAAAACTAAGTCTCACACAAGAAAATTAAATAGGGAAAGTATAAAAATGATATAAGAAATTTATACTGATTCATCCCAACTATGGGCTTACATCCAATCTTCCGCGACAGCGGATTCTATTATGATATTATGATAAATACAATGCGTCTCACAAACGCTCTACAAAGTTCTCTCTAGATGCCACAAAAATGGTCGACGAAAACACTGCCGCCACCTTTTTACTTTTGATGTCAACAACAGCACCAAAAATGATCCCACGGTGAACATAAGGATATGTTTTTGGGCTTATGAGGTTTTATGGCCCATTTAGTTTTGGCTCCACTTTTTTTTTTATCCCAACACATACAATTTTCATACTAGAACAATATTGATTCTCATAATTGATGACTTACCTCTCGAAGAAGAAGGACGGAGCAAAGAACAAAGGAGGGGACCAAATACTCCTACCTTAGTTTGTCGCAACTCAAGAAATACAAATTCGGTAGTTTTTCTCCCTCTAAATTTTTAAAAATGAAAGTCGAATATATATATATTTTAACCCCTTTTTTGGAATATATCTCTGTACCGATCTCAAAGGACAACAAATTTCCTCAACTGATAGCCTTTTTTTTTTTTTTTTGTCTTCTCTCTAAGGGAGTGGAAAAGAAAGTGGCCAAACTTCCTATTTGGAGAACTAAAAAAAGTCTTTCCATTTACTAATAGTTAAATTTTCAAACTCGCTTTTACCCTGCATCGTCTTCTTTCTTTGTCGGGTGGATTGTACCAACTCTATAAAGCAAAATAAAGAGACTTTAACTTTAATGATAAATCTGAATTAATTGGGGCGAAAGTAAGGAAAATAATTTCATAGGATTCCCTTCTTCTTGCTTTCGGATATACATATTTTGTTCCCAAAAATCTCTATCTTTTTGGTGAAAGAAAAATAATTGTTATTGTTATATTGTGATGGGAGGGCTACCTACGGGGAGCACGAGGGTTCATCATAAGATGGTGCACCCTCGAAAATCTAATAATGCGATGGATGACATTTTTATATTGAATTGACTATTAAGATGTGATCAAAAGATTTCGAGTTGACATTAAAAAATATTCACGACACTCTCATTCCTTCATTCTTTTAAGAGTTTTTTTTTCCCTCTTTGTTGATAAATGCTTTTCGTAGACATCAAACTCATGATCTTACAAGTATACTTCAATCTATTTTTGTACTTTGTCTACTTTTGTATGTGCAAAATTGATAAGTTCTTTAGATTCATGATCCACAGTTTTGATTGATTGAAATATCTTCTTTCTTTTCTGGCCTAGGATCATGAAAATCTTAATGAACCAAAGTATAATTAAAGAAAAGTAGAGTGAAGAAGAGACGATAGGGTCTTAATGATTTTCCTTTCATACTTATCTTGAATTCGCACATCAATACTTTGAAAATTAGTTATTTTTAGGATATTGATCGAATAATCTCGATCTTCATCTCCCTCACGACACAAAAAGAATGTGTATTATTATTGGAGGGTCGCACGATTTCATGGATGAAAATCTCCTAAAATGCCCTTTCAAGAACCCAAAGTACATTGTGACAATACAATACACAATACCACAGTGAAATGTCTAGGGACTATAGTGTCTTAAGCCACTTTTGGCATCAAATCATCCCACATGACTTGTGTTTATTTGTCTTTGTTGGGTGGGGTTTCTATACATTTTTTGAGCTCAAAATGTCCACAATATTTAAATTTTATATTTTTCGTAGGCTCTACGATAATATAATCATCCAATGGTATGGTTTGTAAAGGTGGCCAAATTGGAATCGGTAAAACTGACTTGACTTGGCTTAAAACGACTTTTTCTTCCTACTTTTAAAAAGTAGAAGCATAAACAAATTAAAATTTATTTATTGGATTGTTACTTTCTATTTAAACAATTGAAAAACGTGAAAAAAAATAGGTGTAATAATTGGCAAGTAACAACTAATAATTACATGAAATTCCCATCTAGAGTACAAAATAGCAAGTGATTAGATTATGAATTTGATGGTGGTGAGCCTTTGTTGAAATGATTACCTTGGCCGAAAGAAATTTGGGAATATATTTTCCCTTCTTGTGATAATTTGAAATCTAAAGATAGTTTCTTAATTTGTTAAAAGTTTCAATTTGATTTATGTTATTAATGCTTAGTTAAATCATAGTTAGTTCGAAAAACCTGTTCTTATAATTTGTTATTCAATTCACGTGACAACGACTTGTTAATATTTTGTAAAGGACTAAATCGAAATTTTGAGAACTATGGAGGTAAATTAGAAGTCTTATAATTATAAGAACTAAATTGAGGCTAAACGAGTAAGCAGGCAACACAACAAATGAACAACAGCTAGGGGATTTTCGACGACCAAATCAAAGTAAAGAATTTGGAAGTGTTCATGTTACTGTTCAAATTTGAACGGTTCTTATAAGTTTTAAAAATGGAAAGGAATCTTTTCACTTTAAGATGAGCTTTGATAAAGTCATTTTCTATCCAACCTTTTGATGTTGTGACATCTTTCTCCTTTTGCCAAGCTGTTCCAATGATGCAGTCTAATTCTATACCAAAAAAATAAAACCAAGAAAAAGAGACGACCCAAAAAAAAAGGTATGATCATTTGAAATCAACCATGGAGGAACCTGTAAACTTTGCCTCCATGACAGGGCAAATGAAGGATACACAGAAGCAAGCATGCCAACTTTCACTAAATTATTACATTACATTTTGAACAATTGTGGAAGAAAAATGAATTTATACGTACACTCGAACGAAAATGATGGGTAAAAAAGAAGAAATGAAGATAGAAATGGAAAATTTTCAACTTTGTCAAAGAGATCAGAATCGTGCCTGTATTTTGATTGGAATCAGTGGTATCCTCTTGGCCCTCTGGATTGAAACAGCTCTAGCTTTCCTCCGGCTTCGTGTAAGAGTGGTTCGAGTGATTCGTGCTGCGTCAAATGAGATTGTTTTGACGCCCATTCGATCACGGGAAGCGCCTCGGCCCGTGCAAGCTCCTCTCTATCTGGCAAATGCAGGGCAATGTAGCACAACAGAGTTACAGCTGCAATTTGAACACTATGTTCCCCGAAGTACACTAGCTGGACTAAGTGTTTTGCCCCTCCTACCGCTATAATTTCCTCGCAGTGGTTGTTGTGGAGGAAGTTTTTTGTGCAGGCAAATTTGGTGAGAGCAACGCAAGCCTCCTTCGAGACCTCGGCCTCTCTTTCATCGAGAAGCTGCACCAATGGGCTGATCATTCTTTTCTCAGTAGCTCGGAATGTCCTTGCCAAATGTCCGATGGATTTGATACACGGGATGAGAAGGTCTGCATCTTCTTTTTCAATGATCTTCACCAACTGATCCACAACCGCCCTGCAGGCGGGAGATGTCGGCTTGAAGGCGGACCTTCTCAATTCAGGATCGTGCTCCGCCATGGCAGTGATCTCCATCAGTGCCATTGCAGAGTTATGCCGCACATTTTGCTCCCCCTTCTCCAAAAGAACAGCAAAACACAACAAAGCTCTTGATTCTGTAATGCTACGGCAGATTGTCAGGTTCCCTCTAGCAAGCTGCCACAGGGCTCTTGCCGCCATGGCTTTCATCTTGGTTTTCGTCGCCGGGTCCTCGAGTTCCCTCCCCTTCGTGCTAGGCCCGGAATGAGCATGATGAAGGTAAGGGGAATGATGAGGAAGGATATGCTTCCCATTGCTGCTAACGTTGTGGCTTTCTCCATGAGTAGCCTGTGGAGTTGAAGTTGCAGCCGCCACCGACCCACCAGAAAGCATGTTCATAGTGTTGGTAACCACAGCGTGCATCTGATTTGGAGTTCGATTTCCCATGGGATGAAGAATGCGACTATGGAGCTGTCGGTCATCCTCATCAACAGCTTTGTACACATCGTTCGTTTTGGGGTTACTCGCCATTACCAAAGCATGAATCGAGGTGGCTTTATTGGCAGTGATATTATACTTACTATGTTCTTGAACAGTTTCAAAAGCAAGATGGCTAACAAGGGAGCGGATTATGTAGTGCTGTTCGAAAAGATCTTGGCATTTTGGGTAACTAGAGACGAGTTCCGAAACAGCCCAAGCGACTACGGCCTGAACTTTCATCGGACCTTCTTTGAGAATTTTCGCAAACACCTGGCAGACACCAGCCTGAATCATGGCTTCAACATTCTCAGGATCACGACCCAGAAGCCCGATAGCGTTCGCGGCGTTTTCTTGACCATCTACTCTACCATCTTTGAGCAATTTCAGCAGCGCCCCAACGCCGCCTTCTTCGATTATCCGTTTCCCGTATCTCTCGCTGTCTTTCGCTAGCGAAACCAGCGACGCCGCTGCGTCGGATCGATCCTCCGGCGAGCCTGTGGAGAGAATCGCAATCTGTTCCCATATGAGACCTAGAATAGGTT
>NW_019104492.1:557710-607436 GCF_001995035.1 Momordica charantia
GGAGGAGGTGGCCGCCTAATCGGTGGAGGAGGGCGCCTGATCGGAGGAGGTGGCCGCCTAATTGGACTCGGGCGACGATGTTGAGAATAAGGTTCGATGAGGGCGACGTCGCCGGCGTCATTTTCAAATTCCAGTGGTCCTGCAGAGCCTCCTAACCACAAACAAAAACATAACAAAATAGATGCATAAACCTTCCTTCTTCCCATCTTTGCAACACAAGATGAGTTGATGAAGCTTTCAAGCGAACTCCTCCTATTTATAGCATAACTCAAGGGCACCGGCTAGCTATCTTCAAATCACAAACCCTTTCATAAGTGTCATCCAAGAGAGTACTACTATGTATGACCTCTAACCCCCACGTGATAAATTTAGTGGGTTTACGTCTAAAAACTAAATTCTTCAACTTAACTCATTCTTAATTTTATTATTATAATTATTTTTTTAACATTTATATGATATTTAATGAATTTGAAAGAAATTTAGGGGAAGTATTAAACTAAGTCACCAATTTTTTACTTCTTGTCAAAGCGAACATATTTGACATATACAATCAAGAGGTTGTGAGTTTGAACTTTCATCCACGTGTTCTCCTAAAAAAAGAAAAGTTATCCACTTTTTATTAAATATGGTCCCTTGACATAGTGAGGTTGCTTCTTAATAATTGTTGGATGCAAGTTCAAAAATTTGTACCCTTTGATAATAGTTTAAAATGTGCTTTTTATAATTTATCTCTTATGCATTTGACGATAAAACTATCTATCCTAATTATGGTTCTAAATATCCGTCGACATATGGACATTTCCATCGATATATCCATGTTTTCATGAGTTCGACATCGACATGAACATTTTATCGATATTTTCGTCGATATTTTCATGAAATTAAAACCTCAGTATTTCTATCAAGATCGACATTTAAAACCTTCGTCATAATGTTTAACCTACTTCAATAATTTTTCTTCCTCTGACCTTCCTCAAATTTGCTGCCTGTCACCCCCTTCTCTCTCTGTTAATTTGATAACTATTTAAATTTAATTTTTAATTTTTAATTTTAAAAGACGTTACTTTTTTTCTTTTTTTTATAACTGGAGCAATTATTTTTTCAAACACCACTTTTCAATATATACCCAAAAAAGAAGAAGAAGAAGAAGAAGAAGAAGAATTGACATTTTTAAGTTCTCTCTCCCATCTTCTCTTCCATAATTTCCCCTTCCCCTGCCTTATTTTTTAAATTTCTACTAATTATTATTTGAAGTTTTTAATTACATATTTATTTATTAATTACTTGTTTAAATTTAAAGTAAATTTATGACTAATTTTGTGTATATAAATTACTTGGTACTAAACTTGAAAAGTTAAGTTTTTTAATTAAAAATGAAGAATTAACACTAAATAAATTTAATTAAACTATTAGTGTTTTTTAGAACAACTGCACCCATGATGGTAAATAATTAATTTTATTTAATAATTATTAGTGGCAAAAATAAAAAGAATAAAAGTAAACAAATAACATTTGAAAGAAAAAAAAAAGAAATGAGGAAAAAGAAGAAGAAATCATGGAAGAAAAAAGATGAAGAAAAGAGGGTGAGTAAGACAACCGGTCATAGCTATGTTATAGAGCATGATATTAAATATCTGTCGACATGTCGATATGTCCATTGATCTATGTATCTATGGATTCAATATCGATACGAGAGATAAATCGTCATTTTCATAATATTATAAAAAAATCTAAAAAAATAAAAAATATCAACAAAATTTTACTAATATAGCATAATATTAATTTTAATCATTTTAAACTTATTTAGAAATGATGAAAGGATTATTTGTTAATTTAAATTTTTTTCAAATATTTTATTTTTATAATATTTTTAAAAATATTTATCGATATCGACATTTTATCGATATTTTCATCAATATTTTCATGAAATTGTGATCTCATCCTTTCTATCCGACCTCCATATTTAAAATCCTTCTATAGAGTAGGTTACTTGTTAAAAACATTAAAAGTAAATAAAAGGAGACTATGCCAATTACGTCTTTCTTTAATCCGTATAAATTTATTCAATATCAATTGGAAAATAGATTTTAAAACCACTATGATAGACCGACATATTGATTTTTCATATTGCAAAACGGACTCCGATCGAGTTATTAGTTGAACCGATCGATCCACATCGATTCAATTGGATCAATTTTTTTTGAACTATGCTTAATCAACACCAATACTTAAAACAACTCCTAAATATCATATTATAAATTTTAGAAGAAGTTAGTTTAGATGAAAAAAGTATATTATATGTCTCAAATGTTAGTACTTTTATTTTTCTTATGTCACAAATTTGATGTCTTTTTTCTTCTCATGTGTATAATGCTGAATTGATATAAAATTACACAACTTGGGTAAAATTTTAAACTTATTACTATGTTAAAACTATAGATTTTTATTGTGTCGTCATTGCTTCTAAATTAGGAGGGATATATTAAATTTAGCAAATCAAAATATAAAATATAAGTAAAAATAAACAGAAAGCATGTGGATAAAACCTAAGGGACACTTTGGTTTGTCAACTCACATAAAAAATTTATGTCTTATTTATTGACATTTCATTATCATTCTGCTGTCTTCATAATAAGGAGCAGGCCAAACCATACACGGTATATTTTTCATCCACATTAATGGTTTTGAAAATAAATATTTTAAACATGTCATTTATACAACAGGACAAAGGACAAAAATGAGGAGAGCACTGTATGAAGTGAATATCCCATGCTACGTTTAAGCAACCTTATCTTTTTTATTAGCTTCGGAATAGTATCCTAGTTTAGTAGCCAACATGAGTTTAGCTCAACAAAATTGATGTGTGATTCGTTTCTTTCTCATTCAGAATCAAAATCATTGATTTTCTTCCTTCAACTCCACAAATTTATATATAATTAACAAGACTAAATTGTACGAATTAAACCACCTAAATTCTTGAGACATTAAAAACTAAACCTTTAAACTTAATTAATTGTTAAAATGGGTCGTTATCGTTTATTTTATTTATTTATTATTATTATTTTGAGTTGGATCCTGCCGTGGAAGGAAAGAAAAGAAGAAAGTAATTAGAAATGAAGCAGCAGAATAATGGGGAGAGAGAGGGGGGTTCTGCTCTGTATTTTCCTCTTCTTCTTTGATTCTTCAACTTTTGATTTCTCAACAAAATTTATGTCTCTATTTCTTCTCACAGCCAATGTCAACGTAGTTATCTGTTTGTTTAAAAAAATTCAATTTTGCCCAACAATTTTTTAATTTTATTCTTTCAGTTTCTTTTAACATTCGTTGATGAATATTAAAATTGGTTGATGATGAACTTTAAATAATATGATATTTAATGAGTTTCGAAAGAAATTAAAAAGTAAAATCTCCAACTCCTCACAAACTAAGAAGAGTGATTAGCTAAAATATTGCAGTTTAAGGTCAAAAAATACTTCATTCTATTCCCTAGTGTTGGTTTTTCTTCAGCCAAAGAAAATGATGCTATGTCATTTCAAACTTAGTTTTAATGTTCTAAACCGAGCATAGCTCAAATGGTTAAGGCACCTATCTCTGACCAGAATGTCATGAATTCGAACCCCCACCCCCACAATGTTGTACTAAAAAAAACTTAGTTTTATTGTAATTATGGTAAAAAAAATTAATAATATTTTTACGATGTGACAATTATTTAAAGAATGGATATGGATATTTTTGGAAAATAAAATATTAGGATAATATTCTAAATTTTAGAAGAAATTACACTGGATAAAAAAATATTATATATCTTTTTAAAAATGTTAGTACTTTTTTGTTCTGGAAAAAAAATGTCACAAAATTGACTTTTTTTTGTTTTTTTTTTAATTCTCATGTGTACAATGTTTTTGGTTTGAATCGAAATAAAATTACATTATTTGTGAAATTTTCAACTTTCTACTATATTGAAAATTCTATGTTTTTATTTTGTTATTTGCTTCTAAATTTGAAGGGATATATATATCAAATTTAGCAATTAAAATTTCAAGTAAAATTTAACAAAAAGAAAGATAGGGATCAAAAGGGTCTTTGGTTTGGTTGGCATTTTTAATTCACTTAAATGTCTTATTTATTGACATTGCATTATTCTGCTGTCTTCTTATAAAGAGACTTTTTTTTCATTGGCCAGGCCAAACTGCACAATAGTTTTGAAGATTAAACATTTTAAACATGTAGTTTATTTATAAAATAGGTGGGTTGCAAATATCACAAATTTTTTTAATAAAATTAACAAAATAGTAACCACATTTAACCTTTTTCAAATATAGCACTTTTAAAAAAAACGGAAATTCAATTTTATAATGAAAACTTTACGATATAAATGTGTAAGATATCTATAATATATTTGTAATATATCTGACTACTGATATATGTATGCGATATACATATATGAGATATTACTGATATGAGTGTCTGATATACTTACAATATGTATGCGATATACATCTGATATACTACTAATATGAGTGTTTGATATTCTACTCATATAAATGTATGTGCAATATGCATGTGATATAGCTCTAACATACTACTGATATGAATGTTTTGATATACTAATATGAGTGTTTGATATATTACTGATATGAGGGTCTGATATAGTACTGATATAAGTGAAAATTTTTGCTATATATGGAAATTTTAAAAACAGATGACATATTTTAAAATATATAAAAAAATTTTGCTACCCACACCAATTTCCCTTTTAAAAATTTCTTGAAACCTTAAGATCTGCTACTTTGCTACCCTGTTAAACATAAGTAAATCACGAATTCAAAAGTTTAATTTGACAGGCTAAGGTAAATTTAACATTAAAATATAATATTGATCCCTATACTATTTTTAGTTTTTGTTAATTTTGATCCCTATACTTTAAAATATTCATTTTGGTCCAATTTAAATATTATTAACCCTAATTAAAAAAAAAAACTCAATTCGTCTTCCCAAACCTATCAAAACCTCTCACCACTAAATCGTTAAAAATTAATATTCAATAAATACGTTAGCCAATCATTATTCTGCACTCAAAAGAAAAAAAAAATAGTTAGCAGATCGTACTCGAAAGAAAAAAGGATCAATTATTAGTCTATACTTAAAAAGAGTGTTTTGATTTCTTATTTTTTTATTTTTATTTTCAAAAACCATATGGTTTGATAAGTCATTCAATTGTTTGATATTTATATATATCATTGTCTAATATAATTTTTCTCAAAAAAAAAAGTTTTATGTCTTTAATATTCTACAATACTAATATAAAAATGAAATTTGAAAACTATCCTTGTAAAAATAAAAATTTTGATTTTTATCATTAAAATAAGTTATATTATAATAATAAAGGTGAACAATGTTGCTTGATATAAGCCACAAAAAAGCTATTATCCTAACGATAGGTATGTCAATCTATACCTAACTAATTAGTCAACGCATATATTCCGAGTCTCCGATCACATGGTCTTGAGTTCGAAGTCTCATTTCCACATGTCATTGTTCTTATTAAAAAAGCATGTGACATATTTTAGAAATACACTTTTGGTAGGTCATACAATGAAAATGATTTTAAAATAATCGCGACAATTTTTTTTATTTTTATTTTTGAATGGGAGCTTGTTTTTACCTATGCTTGTAAATTAAAAATAAATAAATAAATTAACGTAGTATTATTACTTTTCTAAATCTGGATTAATGAGTGAAAATATCAAAGTAAATAAAATTTTATAATTAAATAATTTATAAAGATAAGTTAGTCGGTGAACCAAGTCAAAGTCAAGCTCAAATTTTGGGTTTCTAGTAAAAATCAACTATAGATTAAGATTATTTACAAAAAAAAAGGAGGAAAAAAACACTATATAGATTAAGATTTTTTTAAGGAAAATATGATGACTAGAGAGCTTTTTTAAAGCATGATTGGATCACTCACTTTGGATTTTTGAGGACTCAAAAAATTTGTATACATGATCCTTCTTTATCTCTTCTTTTTTTTTTTTTTTTAACTTTTTTCTATTTTTTCAAATTTGAAAGTACATCTTTGCTCTGGTATAAATTCTCACAAATACAAAAATATCCTTAAATTTTCTTAACTCTCAATTTATAAAAAATTTCAAATTTAAAAATCGAAGGCGTAATCCCCTATTTATAAGTTGTATAAAAGTTTTTTTTTTTATGTAAATGGGATAGCTATTATAGATGAGTTGATTTATTATTAACTTTTTAAGTAGAGTCATAAATTCTTCAGGTAAACTTAAGACTTAACTACCCTGAACAACATTATCATTACTGATATTGAGATATTAAGGATTATTATTGTGAAATTAGCATTTGATTACTATTATTCATTTTGCCTGTGTTACATGACCATTTCTTTCGTAGAATTATTTTCTAAAGTTCACATGGTAGGTCTTGTGTTTGGACCCGTGGATTGTTGTTTTTCACTTGTTGGGCATTATGCAATTATCCAAGCTCACAAACAAGAGAGTTTTAAATTTTTGGGTTGAGTGAGCATTTATTCATCCTTAGTATACATGATATGATTATTTTCTAAAATTCACAGCATTTATATTTTGTTGTTTTTGTTTGGTATTTTTAAAGATAACATTATGTTTTTAGTTTTAACGTTACATTTAAGAAAAAACTTAGATTGCTTATCATATGCATCATTAGAAAAATTTATCCTCAAGAGAGGAGAGAAAATACAATTATTATTAATTTTTTAATAGTAGTAAATAAGAAGATATTTAGTTACTTCAGTTTTATCTTTTAAGAATTATGATGAGGTGAATGAAGCTACGACAAAGTTTATCATTCATTCATAATTTCACGATTTTTAACCCCATAGCAACTTTGATGAAAATAAATTTTTCATGACAATAATCTAAAAGGAAACGAATAAATTTTATAGAAATAATTACCTAAATATATATCAAATAAAGTTTATTTTAAGAAAATATTGTTCAAAGATAATTTATATCATGTTTAATTTATATCATGTTATAGAAAATTCCTCATAGCAAATTTCATGTTATAGAAAATATGTTTTTTTAGTACAACATATTTAATTTTTTCATATTATTGTTTTTTAATTCAAATATAAAACATATATTTTTAAAAATAGCAGTAAATTGGTCAAAAGAAGGTTTTTTTTTTTTGTATAAATAACTAACGGAACATACAACCATTCAATTAATTATTTTTTTTTTCAATGCATGTCACGTCAAATCATCCAAATATATAATTCATTTTTTTATTGGATTATTTTTTTTCTTACACAGATTTATTGGATCATGTTAAATTTTAATATCGTGCATAATTTGTTTAGAAACTTATGAATGTTTAAATAACCGAAGCTTTTTATTCTTAATTTAATTTTAATGAATGTCTCGTTAAACGTTAAATTGTGACCTTCCGCCCAGAAAATGAAGATCTGTTTAATTAATTTGGTAGCGAGTAACCTTTCATCTCTTATGTTTTAAGTGTTTCTTTATGTTTTTTTTAGTACAACATATTTAATTTTTTTATATTATTGTTTTTTAATTCAAATATAAAACATAAATGAACTTTAATTTGATGACAATTTCTTTGTTCTCTCACAAATTTTGATGTCTCTGGGAGATTAAAAACATATTTAAATTATTTTCTAGAGCCTATTTATATCATATTTTTATAAGACCCTATTACAAAATTAACTTATAATTTTTTTTCATTTTTAATTTAATTAATCTTCTATACTTTTTTTTTCTCGTTCAAAGTTTCAAATTTATCCTTCAATAAATTGTTTTATGTCATTAGATTTTCTCTCCTCGATATTCCTATAATAATTTTTCCTTACAATTTTTTCAAGAAACTTAGGATTCATGTGTTGATAAAATATAATTTTCTAAAATTATAACTCTAATCTTTCACTAAATTATAACATTATTCAAGAATGAAACTACATAAATTTTCGTGTTTTCTTTTGTTACTAAACTAATAGATTAACTTTATTTATTTACTTTTTTTAAATATATAGTGTGATTCTAACCTACAACGCGTATAATAAAAAGATACTAAACTTACTCAAATTGGACCACATATATATGAATCTATGATAAAGTCTTACTTCAGGGAAGATATCATTATTCAATCTTGTCCCTCGGGCAAGAAATATATTTTTAAATAATTTATTAAAAATGACAACTACTATATGACTATCACCTTATAACTATTAGTCTATTACATACATGATAAGAATATAATTTTTCTTCTAAAATATCTAAAAATTCAAAAAAAAAATTTAGTACAACATAAATATTGAAGTAAGGGATTGAACTTTCAACATCAAATAAGGTAATTGATATCTTATCTATTAAGCATTTTAGGAAAATGTCTGGTATATTAGAATAGTACATAAAGTTTTTATACTACCCCTCATTATTTGTCAGGGCAAAATTATAAATTTTCTTAAAGAATGGCTAATTTAGGTGTTAAATTTTTCATATATGTAGTTTTTTAATTGCAAGACTTGCACATGAAGATTTACTACTAGTGGCAAGAATTGAGATGAGATAATTTAAAATAATAGGCTTGTGCAATTAATAATGGAGAATTAGAATAACAAGATTGCGGTCAAGCTCGAACAACTTACCCAAATTTGTTTAATTTATTTGTTTGGAAAGTCCACCAAAATCCAATTGCAGCCTATAAATATGAGCCGTTTTGGTTCTCATTTTGTTCAATCATCACCAAGATAGCAAAGAAAATGAAAGCCCACACGCTAATCATCTTGGCCTTTGCCTTGTTTTTGGGAGCTGCTTCTGCGGAGCAATGTGGGCGGCAGGCCAATGGCGCCCTCTGCCCCAATCGCCTCTGCTGCAGCCAGCACGGGTGGTGCGGCTCCACTGATGAGTACTGCAAAAATGGTTGCCAGAGCCAGTGCGGCGGCCAAACTCCTCCACCCACAAACCCGGGATCGGGCGACGTTGGCAGGATCATCACCCCTGCCATCTTCGACCAAATGCTCAAGTATCGCAACGATGCGCGATGCCCTAGTAATGGGTTCTATAGTTACAATGCTTTCATTTCTGCTGCGAGATCCTTTCCTGGCTTTGGAACAACAGGAGATGATGCTACCCGTAAAAGGGAGTTGGCGGCTTTCTTGGGCCAAACTTCTCATGAAACTACTGGTTACTACTTTGAACTTGAAGTCTCTGTTAAAATAGATTAGTGTGAAGTGATGCACCTTATTTGAATATTATACAATTGAATGTGATGTAGGTGGATGGGCAACTGCACCTGATGGTCCATATGCATGGGGATATTGTTTCATACGGGAGAGAAATCAAGATGTCTATTGCACACCCAGCCAACAATGGCCATGTGCTCCTGGTCAGAAATACTACGGTCGTGGACCAATCCAGCTTACTCAGTAAGTTCTATTTACTCTTTTGAATTTTTTTTTTAAGTTTATAATAAAATTTGTGAGAGATTGTAATCTTAATCCATAAAATTATTGAATTTTTTTAGTAACTACAACTACGGGCCAGCGGGAACAGCATTGGGATTGAATTTGTTGAATAATCCTGACTCAGTAGTCACAGATGCAACTGTATCATTTAAGACAGCCATTTGGTTTTGGATGACACCACAAGGAAACAAACCATCAAGTCATGATGTTATTATTGGCAAGTGGCAACCGTCGAGTGCCGACAACTCTGCTGGAAGAGTTCCTGGCTATGGTGTCATCACAAACATCATTAATGGTGGACTCGAATGTGGGCATGGTCCCGATGACAGAGTTGCTGACAGAATTGGATTTTACAAAAGATACTGCGACATATTGAATACAAGTTACGGAAACAACTTAGATTGCTACAACCAAAGTCCGTTTAGCTAAATATTTACCCTTAAACTATGCAATAAATTATCTTTCTGGTGCTGTAAAAGACAAGTATGGTTCGTATGTGTGATGTCTGAATTGTGTAATATAGGTATAATTTGCAATAAATAAAAGAATGAATATTCACTTTATAAATAAATATGTATTTTTAAATATAGAAGAAATTTATGTATCATCCAAAACCAAATGACAGTCTTGAATGATATATGAGTGCATTTGTTGCTACTAAATCTAGATTATTCAGCAAATTCAATTCTCGATCATAATATATCAACTTGCCCGTAGTTGTAGTTGATTACAATGAAAACAAGATATAAAATATATTTAGCTATATAATTGACATTATAGTTCTAAGCTCATCATATGACAGAGCAATTTTAATTTGTGTGAAAAATAGGGTTTAGAGAAGAGATACACAATAGGTAGCATCAGGAATAAGTTCCAATATATGCATAATTAAGGACCATCTGGTGCTGTTGTCCATCCTCCTATACCGTATGGTTTCCATACCATATTCCTCTCAATTAGCCATTTATGTATAGAATTTTGTTGAGATACTCGTAAAAGAATTAAATTTACCCAAATCCTCAGTTTAAACTTTTGGATTGAATGATGGTTTATTCATCTTCAAGAGATTTCATATAATAAGTAACTGAATCGTTGCGATACTTGAGCATTCGGTGATGAGCCCACCAACATCCCCTCCAACGCTGGGGGGTGGGAGATGGAGTCGAGCCACCGAGACGAGACTGGCTCTGACAACCAGCTCCGCTATAGGGGTCAATGGTGCCACAACCACCATTATTGGCTGCAACACAGCCCATTTGGGCAAACAGCGCCGCCGGCCTGCCGCCCAGACATTGCTATGCAGAGGCTCCCAACCACAAACCAAGAGATGAGAAAATTAATACGTAAAATGTCATTCTTCTCCTCTTTGAATATAAGAATATATTGTAAAGAAGATTAGTTGATGGAGTCTAGCAGAGAAGTTCCCCTATTTATATTTTATAGTAAGGGTTTCTCTTAATTTAACACAATCTTTTACTGCAATCATGAAGGGTTGTTATTCCACTCTTTTGAAATAATTTTTTAATACGATTTATTTTTATTAGTTAAACATATATTTCATTTAGAAAAACATGCTTATTTATTATCATTTTTCTTTTATATTCTGACATACTTTCAAATGCTTTTAAAATGTTACCCAAATTTTGAAAAGTATAAGAAAGATGTTTTCAAGGAAAAAAAAATTTAAAACAAAGCATTCAAGTATTTCTAGTTTTCATAAACTTAATTTTTTAAAATAAAATGCCTTTTTTTTAAGAGTAAATAAAATGCTATTGGATGAGACATAGATTTTTGTTAGTTTTTGTTTTCAAAATTAAGCTTATATACCTATAATATTTAAAGGAAAAAAAAAACTATACCTTTACAAATATGTCTGAGATCTTCATTAAATTTAAATAAAATAAAAAAAGATTCTTTAAATTTTTTTCCATGTAGGATCGGGATTAGAACCGACCTCAAAATCAGAAATTATATCTTTAATTAGGTGAGCTATAAGTTGGACCGTATATTTTTTTAAAAAGTATTTATTTTTATCAGTTAATCCTTTTGTAAAGATGGATATTATAAATAATTAATGGACGAGACATGGAAACCATTCAAATTTACTCTCTTTTTAAATTTTTTTTTTTTTGTTGAATGCATCAATTTAATCACTTTTTCAAATTATTGGGTCATTCTAAAATTTTAAAATTATTCAGATTAAATAAACAAAGCTTTCCTTCTTAAAATTTAATTTCAGTTAAAACTCTCATTGGACATAAATTTTAACTAAACCTCATTTGGATCTCCCTCACAACCCTCATCGGGTAATTTTCCTTTTCTATTCTTATTTTTTATTTTTGAAAGAGATAAACAAAAATGTATTTGGTAATTATTTTTTATTTCTTATTCTTTATTTAAGAAAAAGCATGAGTATATTTGGTAATAATCCTTTTTTTCTCTCTTATTTTTTGTTATTTTAAATTTTAAATTAAAAATTTTAAGTTTTGTTTGAAACTTAAAACTTTAATAGTAAAATACTTTTTTAATTTTTAAATATTTATTATGTATCTTCTAAGTTAAAGAAATTGATAAGAACATACTTTTTATTTATATTTTTAAAACACTGACAAGATGAAACTAAGGTATAAGTTACATATACTTTTTGTAACAAAAATTTATATACAATTTGTTTTAGAAATACAAATAAATAAATGAACAAGAAACAAAGTATGATTTCTAAACTCAAATGTCTTTCAAAAATTATAAATAGAAAATAGAAAATAAGAAAAGGAAAACAAGGATGATTGTAATTATAAATATTATCCCCATAATTTTAAAACAATAGTAAATGCAATTGTCGTTGTCTCAATAGTTGAGTCCCGTATAATTTTAAGTGACATCAAATTTCAAATATAAAATAATTGGTTCCCTAACTTATAATTTATGATATATTTTGATACCGCATGGTTATCAAATAAGGCATAAAAAAAATATTTTTAGTGGTTTATGCACTTTCACCCTATCACACACTTTTTCTATTTCCTTTTTACGAAACAATTTGAATTGAAAATAAATCAACACATTCAAAATAGAATAATAGAAAATAAATTTTATTATATGTATTATAAATATAAGTTTTAATCTTTATATTATGTCTATTGAAAAGAACTATATATTGAAGGACGGATTAGGAAGTAAAAAATGGGTTATCAAGAAACAAAAGGAACGAAAAAAAAGGGGGCAGGCCCAGCCCTCTATTGACCAGAGCCCAGCCCAATATTGACCAGAGCCCAGCCCCAACTCCAAAACTTGCTCAAAATAATATATATATTTTATAATATTCCAAACTTTAGTTAATTTTAAGATACAAAACTTAATTTTAGACTCGTTTTATAACGTTTATGTTTCTTTTCTTGTAAAAATATATTTGTATTTGATAATTATTTTTCTTTATTCTTTCTTTTCTATTAAAGAAAGAAACAAAACATATTTAATAATTATTTATTGTTTTTCGTTCGTTGAAATTTTAAGTTAAAAAAGTACTGCTTTTGTATGATATATTTATTTTCTATGTTTTATTGTGTATTTATAAGTCAAAAAGAATAAAATAATGCTTTTATCTATATTTTGAAAAAATTAAAATTTTAAAACATAAAAAAAAATAAAAACAAAACAAAATTTTGATTTTGTTGCAAACTTTTTGCACAATTTGGGAAGCGTTTCAATCTTCATGAATCTGAATCTCCATCTCCACAGGTTGACTAAAAAGAGGTACTGTTCATAGATTAATTAGTTAAAATATATATTTTTTATCAAATGGTAAATTGACTAAAAAGAGGATACTGTTCATAGATTAATCAGTTAAAACATATATTTTTTATCAAATGGTAAAAGTTTGGAGTCGCCACAATTCTAAAAAAAATATTAAAATATTAGTTTTTTTTAGTACAACATGTGGGGTGGTGGATCGAACTCACAACATCATGGTTGGAGGAATATGTCAATTACCACTGAGTTATAGTCATTTTGACTACTGCAAAAATTTTATATCGTATTTAATAGAAGGTATCACTAGACTTTATAGAAAAATTCAATTTAGTCCTTCCTTTGCAAATATTCTCTACCGTATATTCCACACAACATAAATTTTTCTTTGTTTTGTGTTTTGAATCTCATATATTATTAAACTCGATACAAGTCCAAATGTGGTGACGTAAGATTTCTATTTATTTTTTCTTTTTATAATAGATCTAAGATTTATATTAAATAAATAAAAAACTCTAACAAAAGAATATTAATGCAAATTTTAGGTCTTAAATAAGATTGAGTGTAAAAATTTAGAGACATAATATTTTTATTCTAGACTTTTATAGTGTATTTTTATCATAACTTTGGAGATAGAACTATTGTAATATTATGTTATGTTAATTTTATGTTGGATAATATTACGTCAATTTTCTTGATTTTTCCTTGTTTAGGTTGTATAACTTCAAACTTGAGGTTTGAATTGTTGGATTCTTGGATTAAACCTTCATTCTTATTCTTCGTATTGAAAAAATAAACACATACAAAATATCGTAATTGTATTTAACTAAATTTTACACTGTTCTATAAAATAAAAAGTTTATATTTTTTAAAAGAATTAAAATATTAATAAATCTTTAAAAATAAAAATAAAAAATAAAAAAAATTAAAGAAAGTCGGGTAGGGGACCCCGTCCCCAATCAGGGATTCCCCGTCCCATTATCGCCTCCAAATTTTCAGGGACGAGGCCAACGAGGGATGGGATACCCCGACCCCGCCCCATTTCCAATCCAAACTACTTGTCACATATTATCATATTCGAAAATAGATAGGAATTATTAATTCTTAAGGTGGTTATCGTGGAATTTGAATTCATCTCTAATTAACTGGGAAAGTATTTTGAACTATTTAAGTAAATAGATTTAGGCACGTCTCCACCACCACTAATGCCACGTCACCGCCGCCTCCAATTGGTCAATGAGTCCGATAGAAAGTCCTTAATCGGCGCCGGGAAATTCGGGGATCGCGAAGACTCCAATCTTTTATTTTCGAGCCGCCGCGAAGTTTCCGCTTTTATGCATCTCTCTACAGTTTTTTTTTCCTTTTTCTTATTTTCATATTTTAAAATGTCTATTAATTTTTTTCATTAAAATACCTCTATTCCATACTATGTTGATAATAATTTTGTTAGTTTTCAGAAAATTAATACAGCAATCAATGATAACGAAGTAAGAAAGATAATAAAAATGATAATTCTGAAACTATTCGTAAAACTATGGTAGTTTTTGTCTATACGATGGGTGTAAAAACTAAAATAACATTTCAAATATGACTTCAAATTTTCTATTGTCTTAAGTTAACGTTGATATAAATTGAAGCTTTAAAATTGTCTCTTGAGGACCCGATTTCGCCATAAAATTACAAGAATTATCACCGTACTAAAACTACCTTATTATTTTATGTTAAGGATCCCAAAAGAAAATAGACCTAACAATATGGTAGGAAAGTCCAAAACATTCAAACGAGATCTTGAGAGACATGTTAAGGATCTCACATCCAAAAGAAAATGGATCTATATTTTAATACTGATAAATATTTATCCTAAACTCTTCAATTTTATCAAATTGGACCTAGAATTTAAATAACTGTGGTAATTTTTAAATCCATCCGAAAGTAAAATATAAAATAAATAACTACATCTCCCCACCAAATTTTATGTAGCTTCATTATTTGTCAAACAAGTTTTGTTTTTTCCCACATGCTTGGTTAAGAGCACTTGACTTGCTGGCTCAAACATAGCCTAAGTTTTTTTCTTTCGTTAATTGTCAATTAATGAACAAAATTTAAGTGTATGCTTATACTTCCTTCTTTGTATAAGTAATTTTTGTTGATCAATTTATATCTTTTTTATATATATTTTTTTACAAGATCTATTTACAACTTCTGTAATAAAAATATGTATTCAATTAATATTTATAATCTAATCGAAATAGACGATATTGAAAAATTAATAAGAATTATTACTTACTCATGTGTAGCCAATTTTTTTCCATTTACTAATAAAATAGTTATACACACCGCACAATTTTTTTCTATAAAATATTATGTTTTTTTCTTTAGTACTATAATTTTATGTTATTAATAAAGAAGTGGGAGTTCAACCCACATGATTTGAATAAGGAGATGCACATGTCTGACCACTAAAAAAAATCTCAAATTGATACGCATATCATATAGATAACAAAGTCATAATTAGTATTAAATAGTCATTAAATAGTTAATGACACATAACCATTACTAAACGGTTGCAGGTTCAAATTCTCTCACCCCACGTATTGTAGAGTTAAAAAAAGTATCAAAGAACATACCATTCAAATCTTGTCTTTGCGGTAAAAAGAAGAGAAACTCTTAAATTATGCGGTAAGAATTATATTTTTTTTCTCTAACGTACCTAAAAAACCATTTTGAAAAAAGAGTAACAATTACAAAAGTATTAAATTTCTCTCTAACATGTTTGATATTTCTATACATTGATCAGTTTGATATCGACATGAGGGATGGATCAATATTTCTACCATACGCACAGAAAAAAAGACAAAATATAACAAATTAACAAGAAAATATCTTTAATATTAAATAATTTTAATTTTAACTTATTTAAAATATTTATCATGAATTTTTTAAAATTTTTAATAAATATATCCATCGAACATGTCAATATTTCAAAAAAAAAAAAAAACCCAATATCTTTGATATTTAAAACCAAACTCTATAAATGAAAACATTATTTATAAAGCCGCCACAATATGTTGCTTCCTAATAATTGATTTGAAAATTTAAATGCTTATCCAACAATGTAAAATTTCTTACCGGATCGAGACGGCACTGATGTTAATGGGTCAACTTGAAGATTTGTAGTAGTGGTGAGACTATTCAAAAATTAGGCATGGGTGGGTCCCTCCATTAAATTGAGGAGAATTCTTCATAACAATTTATTACACCATTTAGAAGTCGAGACTTGAGAGTGGGCGAGTGACCTTAATATTAAGAGGTTCCGGTCAAGCTCCAACAATCTTACCCCAAAATTTGTTTAGTTTATTCATTTGGTTTGAAAAGTCCACCAAAAACCAAACCAAACGCAGCCTATAAATATGAGCCGTTTTGGTTCTCATTTTGTTCAATCATCACCAAGCAAAGATAGAAAAGAAAATGAAAGCCCATACGCTAATCATCTTGGCCTTTGCCTTGTTTTTGGGAGCTGCTTCTGCGGAGCAATGTGGGCGGCAGGCCAATGGCGCCCTCTGCCCCAATCGCCTCTGCTGCAGCCAGCACGGGTGGTGCGGCTCCACTGATGAGTACTGCAAAAATGGTTGCCAGAGCCAGTGTGGCGGCCAAACTCCTACACCCACAAACCCGGGATCGGGAGACGTTGGCAGGATCATCACCCCTGCCATCTTCGACCAAATGCTCAAGTATCGMAACGATGCACGATGCCCTAGTAATGGGTTCTATAGTTACAATGCTTTCATTTCTGCTACGAGATCCTTTCCTGGCTTTGGAACAACAGGAGATGATGCTACCCGTAAAAGGGAGTTGGCGGCTTTCTTGGGCCAAACTTCTCATGAAACTACTGGTTAGTAATTATTAAGGAAAAATTATTCAATATGACTCCTCACTAATAAAATTTAGATTCAATGCATACTTTTTTAATTCCTCTCATATGTCTAATGGTGTTCTAACCCACTTAAATAGTTTCACCTTAATGATTAAGAAGTTGATTTGATTGGAAAATTAACATATAAATTGTGGTGCAGGAGGATGGCCAAGTGCACCAGATGGCCCATTCGCATGGGGATATTGTTTCATTAGGGAGAGAAATCAAGACACTTATTGTTCACCCAACCAACAATGGCCTTGTGCTCCCGGCCAGAAATATTACGGCCGTGGACCAATTCAACTCACTCAGTAAGATAATTAATCTTTTATAATAACAAAATTCTCAATCAAACTTTTGATATTTTAGTCCTTATAGATAAAATAATTGAATTTTTTCAGCAACTACAACTACGGGCCAGCAGGTAGAGCACTAGGACTGAATTTGTTGAACAACCCTGATTCGGTAGCCACAGATCCAACTGTATCATTCAAAACAGCCATCTGGTTTTGGATGACACCACAAGGAAACAAACCATCAAGTCACGATGTTATCATCGGCAAGTGGCAGCCGTCAGGTGCCGATAGTGCTGCAGGAAGGGTTCCTGGCTATGGTGTTATCACCAACATCATTAACGGTGGACTTGAATGTGGGCGCGGTCCTGATAGTAGAGTTGCCGACAGAATTGGATTTTTCAAAAGATATTGCGACATATTGCGTATCGGCTATGGCAACAACTTAGATTGCAACAATCAAAGGCCTTTTGCCTAAACATTTCCTCCATAAGCAATAAAATGTGTTTCCCATATCGTTAAAGACCAATATGAATTATGGTATGTGTAATGTCTAAATTATGTAATAGACATGTAACTTGCAATAAAAGATTGAAGAGATATTCAATTCCTTAACACAAATACTAAAATATTTTCGTCCCAAGTATTTTCACTTTTCTTTATTTTGCTCTACGTACTTTTTGTTTTGTTTGATGGAATGCTCTACGTACTTTAAAATATTCATTTTGATTTACGTAGTTTTAACCTTAGTTCATTATAATCATTGTGCTTACAAAACGTTTATTTTAGTTTTGTAGTTTAAAAAGTGACCAATTTGATCTTTATCTACCAAATTTCAACATAAATTATATACACATTGAAAATAATTTCATAGAAATTTATACATACATTTTAATAAATTTTGTAAATGGATTGTGATGCTAAAACTATGAAGAAAGAAATTAATTGATCAAAATAGTAATTTTTTAAATGTCTATAACTAAGATGAGTAAAAATTGAGATGATGTAATAATAAAGAAGTTTTGAATCTACTGCCATAAAAAAAAATTGAAAATAGGGAAGGTGCCAAAGTACCAATCACGGAATTTTGTTTATTTTTTCAAAATGGCAACAATCAAATACTTTTGCCTAAACATCCCTTGTAACATGCAATAAAATTACTTTCTATGCTGTGAAACAAATATGAATTATGGTATATGTAAGGTCTAAATTATGCAATAGAGATTAGCTTGCAATAAAAGATTGAATGGATATTTAATTTTCTTCAAAAACACATAATACTTTTTTTTCCTAAGAACTCATCTTTTACTAAATTATAGAATTATCAAATTTACGTAGACAATTAAAATTTTTTTATCCTTCAAATATCTCACCCGTAATCATTGATTAATTTTTATAAAAGAAATCAGGAACAAAAATACATTGGCAAAGGTTTAATAATACTGGAAATTTCGTATAAGCATAGCTGAACCGTTAAGATACCTTTTTTCTTTTTTTTTTGCTTAAGGTCGGGTTGGAGGTTGGATGTCCTATTCCCTCTTTTCCCGGAAAATTTTAATAATAATAATGGAAAATTTTCCCTTCTTTGGGTCCAAACAAGGGCGGGCCTTCTTCTGGTTGGGCCGAAGCCCAGCCCATGTACCTTCCCACGCATATCTCAAATTCTGCAAAAACCCTAATATCGGAAAAACCCTCCAGAAGAATTTTGAAGATGGGGAAATTATCGCCATCATTTCGGTCAGCAATCTCGACGACGATCTTGAACAAACCGCCTCAACCTCTGGCGGCGGCACCGCCGCTCTTGTCCGGCGAGCCCCGGTCATTATCCAAGAAATTACCTCCCAAACCTTCCCGGAAAATCCAATCGGCGCAGAGCTCCGGCCCCCTGGAAAAGCCTAAAACTGCGACGCTCTTCAAATCTTCCAGTCTCGCAGATGCCAAGAAGCTCTACAGCTCATTCATCGCCACCACAAGAGCTCCACTTGATCTTCGATTCTATAACTCTCTCCTTCAGTCTTACGCTTCAATCGCCACGCTCAATGACTCCATCTCTTTCCTCCGCTACATGTCCAAAGTTCAGCCTTCATTCTCCCCCGATCGATCGACCTTCCACGTATTACTCTCTACGTCCGGAAATGGTTCCGGTTCCTCTCTTGCCTCGGTTCAGCAAATCCTCAATTTCATGGTCTCCAATGGCTTCAATCCTGACAAGGTAACCACAGATATTGCCGTCCGCTCGCTTTGCTCGGCAGGTCTGATTGATGAAGCAGTAGAATTGGTTAAGGAATTATCGCGAAAACAATCCCCTCCCGATTCTTTTACATACAATCATCTCGTTAAGCAACTTTGCAAATCCAGAGCTCTGTCCACAGTCTATGGTTTTATTGATGAAATGCGAAGTAGTTTTGGTTCAAAGCCCGATCTCGTTACTTATACAATCTTGATTGATAATGTATGTAATGGCAAGAATCTCCGCGAGGCGACACGGTTGATAAGTGTGCTGGGGGAGGAGGGTTTTAAGCCGGATTGCTTTGTTTATAACACAATTATGAAGGGTTATTGTATGCTTGGCAGGGGCAGTGAGGCAATTGGAGTCTATAAGAAAATGAAGGAGGAGGGATTGGAGCCTGATGTTGTAACTTTTAATACGTTGATTTTTGGGTTATCAAAATCAGGGCGAGTTAAGGAAGCCCGAAAGTTTTTGGACATCATGGCGGAGATGGGTCATTTCCCTGATGCAGTTACTTACACTTCATTGATGAATGGAATGTGTCGGGAGGGTGATGCTTTGGGAGCATTGTCGTTGCTCGAGGTGATGGAGGCAAAGGGGTGCAGCCCCAATTCGTGCACRTATAATACATTGCTCCACGGATTGGCAAAGTCTAGGCTCTTGGATAGAGGGATTGAATTGTATGGTTTGATGAAATCGGGTGGTATGAAGCTTGAAACAGCTTCCTATGCTACTCTTGTGAGGGCGCTTTGTAGGAGCGATAGAATTGCCGAGGCATATGAAGTATTTGATTATGCAGTTGAGAGTAAGAGTATGACTGACGTTGCTGCGTATTCAACATTAGAGAGTACACTCAAGTCTCTAAAGAAAGTGAGGGAGCAAGGCCATGCTATCTAACTGGTAAAAGTTTCGTATCGTCTGAAGATTTCAGGATTATTGCCTGCCATTGTCTTTACTTTTCTTGGATGTGAAAATTTGCAGATCGAAGTCCATGTTATGATACAGCCTCTTTTTATTTTTCCTGAATGAAAACGAAATTGTTGATTGTGTTTTAGTTTCCTATAAAATTTTTATGGGATAATGGTGTAGAGAAGTATTCTTGGATTGGATAAACATACATTGCGTTCTTGATGTTATAGCCTAAATTAATCCAGTCACATTTCAAGTCTTCTAGTGTGCTATAAAATAGTGGCTAAAGATAATAATCTTGTGTTGAATTAGAATCAAGGATTTGGCATTTTCGGAGGTGATCTATTGCTAGTTCCTTACCCTCCCACTTCCCCTACCAGCCCCTGTTGAAGTCTGAACTTAAATTTGTCATTATTTTTATTAGTAGCCACAAAATCTCACGTTCCTAGTTTCTGTGGTCTAGGTTTTGATCAACTTCGACCAACGTTTGGTTGGCCAATGTAAAAGTGGTCCAGCGAAAACTTTGTTCAGCAAAGCATCGCATTATGCAACCTTAACCAGACTGTGCAGAGGTTCCTTGTTTGATTATCCCGGCTCAAGCATTGGCAGAGGAGTATGGACCCAATTTGGAAAGTCTTATCGTTGATAAGGTAAAACCTACAACAACCTAGATGCAGACCTTCCTACTGCATGTTGCAATTTTGGAATTGGAATCATCCAACAATAGACCCCACCATTGATCTTTTATATGAAGTTCTGCTGATTGTATAGAATCTTTTGTTTTTTAATAATGTATTTCAGAAATAATTGGGCTGAGAAGCTATATAATGATTCTCTATCACATATTTGATTGATTTAATTCATGGTTATTTTGTAATTCGCAACACTTATTTTACTTTGTTCTTCTATAATACAGCTTAGCTTAGCGGCGGATAAAGTATTCTTATGAAGCAAGAAAGATCATGGACAAGGCTGTACAGCTTATTGTGATTATATTTTGGTTGGTAAGGTAACAGGATCTTGAAATTTAACTGCCAAAAATTGAAATCTGAAGCTAAAATATCCTGATCAGACATAGCCTGACATTGTTTGGTAGATTGTTGAGTAAAAGAATTTTTAGAAACTGTTGGTGAGAACTGTGAAATGAAGGGTTATCGTGCTTAATTTTAACAGATCACAAACAAAACAGCAAGCTCTAGATTCTTGGTGATTCTTGGTCAATTTGATGAGCTATTTTCCATTTGTATAATAATAGTGAATGGTCAAAGGGAATTGATTCATGTGGATTGTTTTTGGAATTGGGAGACAGTCATACATTGCCAGGCTTTAGTGTTGAGAACCCACATTGCAAAACCAAGCCATATGGGTTCATAAATAGAAAAAAAGGAATTAGTCTGAATAATTAATCATAGGGAGGCAAAGAGGCATTGGAAGGTGTTAAATTTTTAGGTTTGTAATGTGAAAGGATCATCATTTTTGGTACATCTGTACGTTTGTCTCTCTCAAATGAKCCGTACGTTTAGATGAAATCTTGGATGGTTGACCAAATCTTGTGGCTGCAAGATTTCATGAGGAATTTGCCCACATGCCCATTCCTCRCCTCATTTATTTATACTATCAATGAGTTGACTTAAGTATAGCTTAATTGATTAAGATATATATTCTCGATCAAAAGGTTGGGGATTCAAATCTTCGCTCTAATGTTATCAGTATGTCGTTTGTCCTATCTTTCTCTTTCGATTTTGATTTAGGCAATTTAACACTACCCTAATTTCAACCTACTTGACCTCTTAAACCTAACAATCTATGATTTGAGAAGTTGTTACCACATTGAGAATGATTGATGTCACTATTATTTTCAAGACTTAGCCCCTTCCTTGTATTCCTATGTTGTTATATTAAAAAATAAAATAAAAAATTGTTGAGATGAGGAATATTCGATTTTATTATTATTTTTTTTGTACAACAATTTAGGGATATGGGCATCGAACTTCCTGACTCTAAAAAGGAGTACATGCGAAACGAGCCATATTCATGTTGGCATATTTGATTTTACTAGGGAGGTTGGAAAATACATTATTTATCTCATCACCCAAATTACAATACTCATATAACATAATCATTATCTTTATATCTCAAATTAATAGAAGTATAGTATATATCTCAAATTCATAAAATTGTTATTTGTTTTTAATAAATATAAGTAATTTTATGTGTTTTTAATATTTAGTTAATTTCTCATTTAAATTAAATAATTTTAATAAATACAAACAGGTAAATTTTCTCGTTAGAATCTCAACACATATCTAGACATCCTAACTCCATTTCATTCCATCCCATTGTCATCCCTATTTAAATACCAATAAGTAATAAATGAAATTTGTTTCTATTTATTTTTTATTTACATCATTTAAATGCATATATGAATTTTACTAGATTTCTTATTCAATAAAAAAACAGAATTCATCAAATATGTATTAATACATAATACGTACCGATATTGCAGACGAATTTCTGCTCATCCAAAAATGCCACTCCAGGTCCAGTGGACGCTTGGAATTTCCGAAAACGAATTTTTTTTCTTCTTCTCTCGTTTCTCTTATCCATGGAGGCAATGGATTTCATTGCATTCATGCACCTCCTCATACCCATGCATTGCGGTAAAGTGTCTTCTCTGTTTTTGCTCCTCCATCCTCTGCTCCCTCCACATGTTCGACAAAATGCCTGACTGAACCCTCTTCACCTGTCTCCCTCATGGCGTCCATTCAGGGCCGGGGCCTCACTGTTTTCCCTCACTTGTTCTAACCATGTGGTTTGTTTTGCTTTCTCTCTTCCCTTGTTCAATCCATCAACTTAAAAACTCACACCCAGTTTATCCTTTAAAAGTCATTTAATGCCTTCAAACTGAGAATGATGGTGTTATCAGTTGTGTTAGACAGAGCAATATGTTCTGAGTGACTGATTAATGTGAATTATTGTGGATTTCGTTAAACTTTTTTCCCTTGGTTCTTTTTCTCTCAGTCATTATCTCTGCCGCATGCCCCGCCCTCTGTCTGCTGCTGCTGCATTAGAATGTAAACACTGCCAATTCAATCTAGGCTATGGGAGTAGCAATGTTTTCTCATTGTACGCCTAGATTCATGGCTATAATCATTAACAAAACCCCCCATTTTAAAAGGGGTGGCCAGTCACTTTTTATCTACATCCATTCCTCTCGATGGATGGAGACAAAACATGGGTCGGGAATATTTAGCTTTGAAATAAGCTGATTCTCTTCCTCCCCCACATGATTAGTCATATGATTAATCTTAAATTATGTAGGGGGTTTAGGCCTAGATGGTGAGACCCCAATTATTGGGGAGGCAGGGCGGCATTGGTATCATTATGGACCTGCAACTATGCCAACATGTCCAATATTATATTACTGTTTATTGTTGTCAGAGGTTGATGTTGCCCAATCGGTGGAGCATATGATTAAAAAATTTGACTTAGATGCTCAGAGTGTAGGCTGAAACTGTTACAGGAGAATCAGAGAGAGAGAGCTGAGGCTATGTTCGCAAGGCTGTGATTTTGACATGCATGCACAGAGACATTGTTAGCTTCTGTTTTTCCATATAAATTGGCTGAAAATTTGGTTTGGTTTTTGCTCAAACCATTCACTTCTCTTGTGAGATTATTCAGCAATTTACAAACCAAAGATGGCGATCTCGTCAATATTCACCGGTGCCCACCAGCCCATTAGGTCTGTTAGCCTGCCAACGAGGGTGGAGCTCGAGCCAGAACCATTGCTGCAAAGTCTGAAATCCTTTCAAGTTTCGTCTTTCAATGCCAAAGTGGCTACATTCAGGCTCGAGGCGATTCAAGCTGCCTTGGTTGGGCTGGCAGAGTTGTACAACTCTGTTGGAGAGCTTTTTCAGTCCTCTTCCACACAGCAGGCTCTTGTTCACTATAAGGAGGGGAAGCTTGTGGAAGAGGCTTTAAATGAGTCCGTTGTATTGATAGACTCTTGCAGCTCTGCCAGGGACGTAATCCTTATGATGAAACAAAGTATACAAGTCCTTCAGTCAGCTTTACGTCGGAAGGGTGCAGATTCAAGCATCGAAAGCCATGTTCGTGCGTACTTCAGCTTCCGAAGGAAGGCAAGGAAAGACATTGGAAGCTGCCTCGGCGCACTGAAACGAATGGAGAATGATAGAGCAAGCTTCCCTATATTGGATCTACCAAATCATGATTTGTTGCCTCTGATCAGACTGTTGAGAGAAGCAAGAACCATCAGCATTTCCATCTTTAGCGAGCTTTTGGCACTCCTATCGGCACCCGTGGCAAAGGTGAGGGCTAGCGGGTGGTCGTTGGTCTCACAGTTGATGCCAACAATCAGGTCAGGATCAGGGAAGGGACAGAAGATGGAAAACGAGTTGGAGAGCGTGGATGTCGCTCTTCGTTCGCTCCTTGGCCACACGAGAGGCAACAGCGGCAGTGGTAACAAAGCTGAAGTTCAAATGGCACAGAGAAGGCTTGGAACATTAGCTGCAAGTTTTGAAGGAATTGAGGGTGGATTGGATTGCATGTTCAGATGTTTGGTTAAACATAGAGTGTGTTTTCTCAACATGTTAGCTCATTGAACAACTAATTAAAGACATTCAAAAGTCTTGTACATTTTTGTCACTTTGTAATGACCATCTCTTATCTTAGATGAGATAATTCTACATTCTTTCGTAGAAAACTCTTAATTTTAGTTGAAAGTTCTCGAACTCTTATTTTGATATATATTATCAAAGGTTTTATAATTTTTAAACCTACACGGTACTACGTAATTTTAGATTAAGTTTAAAACAATATGAAAATTTTAATAGCACAGATCAAACCTACCACTAAAAAGAAAACTTTTCAACATAATAACTAAACTTGGAAACTAAAATAAGATTTAACCCCTTCAAATATTATAAAATAATTTTTTATAACACCTTAAAAGAATAAGTTGCTTTGATGTTACACAATCGGAAGTTACTCTAAGATTTTTTATTTTTTTTCTATCGTGAGCGGAAATAAGTAATTAATTATCCCTTAATAAAACTTTTTACAATATAGTATACGACAAGTTTAGAATGCAATTTTTGATTAGAAATATATGAGCTAATGTTGGCCTCATTTCATATTCTAGTGATAAAGCTGTGGTAAATTAAATTAAATATTTAGACTTACATGTGGAGGTCCCAAGGAAGGATAAAAATATGTTAAATTATTAAAGTTATCATAATTTAAATTTTTAGTGGTTATAAATTAAAAGTAAAAATTTTGATTAATTAATCCAAATTCCTATGAATAAAGCCTATAAAGCAACACTAAAAAATATTATATATGAAGTTAGATGGATTTGAGATTATTTTTGTTAGGATTAATCGTGTTGGATGCTTTTAGTTGGGTTTACGTACTTTTATCGTGTTTGAAAGCTTATTTGCACTCTTAATTTTGAAGCTATATTATATATATATATATATATATATATTCTTTTTTTGGTTGAATTTGGACATTTATATAGCTTAATTTTGAGTGTCTCGTTAGGTTAATTGTTTTTATTTATTAAATCCATTTATGAGATATTAATTTTAGAGGAAAAATTAATTTTTAACTCTGAATTTTGCTAGGTGCAATTTTCACTTCAAATTTTTTATTTAATCAAATTAAACTCTAGACTTAGATACGTGTGACAAGTCTTACCTTTAGTCTAATTTCTAGTAAATTTATCCACTAATTTTAATTAAAAAAATATAGATAAAATCTTCTTGAAACTCACTAATTTTAATGAAGAATCATACTTGTACAAAAATTAATCTCAATCAATACACAAAATCAATCGATTAATAGATTTTTTCAAACGGATAAATTTCAACAAAAATCTAACTTTAGCATTAGAATTTCATCAATTTCATACCAAATATATATTTTATAATTAATTAAACACGCATGAGAATACTTTTCCTAACGATTCTTTAAATAGAAATATCAAAGAGTGAAAATTACAATGCTTATTTAAGTTTAAGATAAAAAATTGTACTAAAAATCCGTGCGGGACGGGATGAGAAAGTATCCTCGTTCCCATCCCACTCCATTATCAATCCTATAAATACTAAATTCATTAAACTGAAAAATTGTAGTAAAAATTGATACACCCTTTTCAATTTCCATGGACATATCCATGTTTTCATGTGTTTGACACCGACATGAGAGGTGAATCGATTTTTCCATCGTAGTACAATAAAATCGACACAATATAAAAGATATCAACAAAATGCCACTAATATATATATATATATATATATGTATATATATAATATTAATATTAATTATTTTTTACTAATTTAAGAAAAGAAAAATATTTATTTGTTAATTTAAATATTTTTTTTACGATTTTTTTAATTTTTCTAACTTTTACAAAAATATCCATCGACATCGAAATTGAAACTCTAATATTTACATCGATATCGACATTTAAAACCTGGATCCCTGGGCAGAAATAAAATAAAATATTGATTCACCTTAATTGTATAAAGCCAATGTTAAATTTAAAGTTTAAAGTTATCCCTTTTGCCTTTTTCTTTTTCTTTTTCTTTTCTACATTTATCCACAAAATTAATAGAACTTTGAAACCTTTTCATGCCACAATCAATACAAAAGAGACACGTGTCTTGAAGAACATTAAAAATTTTGGAATGCCCATTTTCGTTGGATCTAGTCCTCCTTTCAAATCATATACTCTTCGGATGAACAGCACTTGGAACTACTACCATCTCATCTACCCGTCTGTTACGCTACATTTCGTGAAAGTAACACGTGTCCTTATCCAATGGGACTGTTATAGTGTCATTTATATGGTGCTCAAAGTCCCATAATTGCGACTCTTTCTGCCACGCGTCCTCTACTTACAGGACACGTGTCTCCTCCTTTCCAACTGCAACCAAACTAACTTTTAAAGTTTAAGTTCCTAATATGATTACGTAATTTAACTCTTTAGAAGTGTTGGGTCATTTGTCAATAGAAAATATTTTCGTTAGGTTTCCTCATTTTGTTTGACTCTCTCATGTAACACAATTGAGTATACTTTAAAAACACATGTGATGGCTACTTCTTATACGGACTCAAATGTTTAGGAGCATAAACGGTTGATTTTTATTAAACAAGAAAGTTGAATGGTCAGTAGACTAAATATTCTTAAAAATTAAGAGATTTATTATAAAAGTTTAAAAGTACAAAAACTAAATATATCATTATTTTGAAAATTCATGAAACAATCTTTAAACATTTCTATGTTTTCAATTCATCCCAATCTCCATCCGACCTAAATATTTAAAATTTTTAGTACCTATTTACACGTCTCTATCTCTATCTCCAATAACCTTGACGTGGATTTTTCTAATATATTTACTAATTTTCATATCGTTTAATGGYTTTTGTTAAGATTGGAATCTTAGCTTGTGATGTGGCCCTCTCGACCAGAAAGAGATTCGACTTGAACAGGCCGAGATTAGAATCGACCAAACAAAGTTACCTCTTACTAACCTAAAATTCGTTTAACAACCTAAACTTACCTAAACTTAAGCTCGACTTGTGATACCATCTCAAACTAAGTACTGACTTAAACTTTATAGTGCATATGGTCGAGTACTACATCAATAAAAGTTTCTCGTCTACCTTTCACCTCATCTAGATCCTGCCTTAACCGTTTTAACCAAGTGAAAATGGAAAGATAAAAAAGTAGCCCTAATCATATATCTCAACTGCAAGGAAGGGTATGCATTATAATTGAAAATTTATTTATGATTATAAACAAAATAAAAATGTAGAAGATTATCCCATTTCCCCTCATGCACGTTGGAGTGGCACATAAACTAAATAAATAAAAAGGGAAAGGGGGTAACGTTGATAATTGGAAATGCTGACGCCTGGCTCAACTTCTTTGAGGTCACTGCCAATGCCACCACACACCCTATCCCATTTTCATATATATATATATATAAATCTCCTTTGTCATTATCCTAAGATTCTCATTACCTCATTCTTCCTTTCAAAAAAATTAAAATTCTTTTTAATCATATCATATATTGATTTCATACTTTATTTTAATTTCTAAAAATCTCTACGTAAATATGTGTTTTTAGAGCTATATATATCAATTTCAAACAGAGTAATATATTAGTGTCTTGTTTGGTTTATTTTAGTTTAACCTATAGGCTTAACAAGAATTGACAATTTTAGTTATGTTTTTTAAAAAGACAATTTTAATCATTGTCGTCGTGTTAACAGTAAATAGAATGAAAATTAACAGTAGAATAATGTCAAGATTAAAAAAAGAGAGAAAAACTTCGATGTAAAATTAATTTCATTATCTGCCTCTATCACATTTCACCCACGAGACAAAGAAGAAACACTTGAAATGTGAGAATCATAATAAAGATAATTAGTCAAAATTTGATGAACAAGAACAAGATTTCTTTTAGAATGAAAAGGAGAGAAAATAAAAAGGAAGAGCCTAACTTTGCTCCCAATTATGGTCGCATATAGAGACAGCACAGCTAGGCATTGGCCTCGGTAGGTGTGCAGCTCGCCTTTATTTTAAACTTGTAAAAAAAAAAGGGTTGGTAATGTGTGGTATGTTTATGTGGCGGCACCAGAATCTCCCTCCACTGATGACTCTTCTCTCCCGCATTTTAACAAACACCTTCCATCCACAAAACGACACCCCCTTTTCCCACTAAACTAATACCCCAATTCCCCAAAATCATTGCCCCAATTTCAATGCTGCCCAAACATGTGACACCCTAATCAGCAATTGCCTCCCCCACCCATTTGACGCCTCTGTTTCTGCTCCCTATTTATATATTTGCACTGCCTGAAGGAGCCCTCCAGAACCTGCAACAGGAGTTGAGAAACTTAAAGGTGGAGAAAAAGGGTGTCAATAATGGCTACCAAGTACCATGCCAGGTCCATCAGTTTGCCTTCTAGATCGCATCCGAGTACAGTCAAAGTCGAGGAGGAGTTGAGAAAGATGAAGAAGTGGGAGTCTTCTTCTTCTTCTTATTCTTCTTCGGTTTGTGGTGCTCTTTTGGGATTACAGGAATTGTATGATTCCATTGATGAGCTTCTCAAAATGGGGTCGACCCAGCAAGTTTTGGCTCGTTCAGAAAACAGACAGTTGGTGGACGAGTTGCTGGATGGCTCTATGAAGCTTTTGGATATTTGCAGCTTGGCAAAGGAAATGACATTGGAAACCCAAGTACACGTCGGGGCTCTTTTCTCGGCCGTCCGCCGGAGAAAAGGAGACTCTGCCGTTCAAACCGCCGTCGCTGCTTACACCTGCTTCAGGAAAAAGATGAAGAAAGAAGCTAAAAAGTTAATAACATCAATGAGGAAAATGGATGAGAAACTCAACTCATTAACCCCACTGGTGAATTTAGACCATCACCTGAGTTCTGTGATTGGGGCGCTGAGACAAGCTTGTTCGACCAACAGCTCCATCTTCGAATCTGTATTCTTGTACTTGACGCCATTAATGAAGCCGGAAGCCCGAGGGTGGTCGCTGGTTTCGAAGTGGGTGCATAAGGGGGCGATTGCCTGCGAATTAAACAGCGGCATGAACGAATTTGAGAATGTGGATGCGGCTCTGAGGTCTGTGGAGGAAGTGGTGGAGATTGAGAAGTTGCAGATTGCTCAAAGAAGATTGGAGGGATTGGAAATGGCGGCCCAAGACATTGAGAGCGGCCTGGACGGTGTTTTCAGGCGATTGATTAGAACAAGAGCCTCTCTCTTGAACATAATCTCGCAATAGAATTGGATTTTGCCATAGACAATTTTGAGCTCCCTGAATCCTGCAAAGGCATCCAACTTTTAGGGATCCGCCATTGGGATATGTAACTTGTCCATAATACGATTGTGTGCGCTATGAGTTCTTGATCGAATAACAAGAATGATAGTTTAGTGTTTTAATGATGAAATGTCTTGCTTGTTTGATCACTTCCTTCTTGTGTATAACTTGAGATAGATTTTAACTCAATACTTTCCTGATATCATATTAAATCACATCTAAATCTAATCTAATCTACGAGTTTAATTTGAGGGATTGGGGATACTCAGCACATCATGTTATCTTAGATTAGGCTAGGTACCAATGTTGGAAAGGTTGAAAATTGGTGGATAATACCTACCTTATAAGGTTGTTTACGACAATTCTTTACCTTTTCAAATACCCCTTTTTCTTTTCCAAATAGCTATTTCTCCTAACCTGCAAGATGAGAGAATTTAACCTGCAAGTTGAGAGAATTTAAATTTAAGATACCAAAACCAATTAGTCTTTATCAGTTGAGTTGTCTCTATCGAACTAAAAAATCTATCAACATAAATGTAGCTAGTAAATGATTAGATCATCTCTACTCAGGTTCATAAATATAGCTAGCTAATGGTTAAAGCATCTTTACGCCCGAGAGAGAAAAAAATCTACCCTAAGATAATATTTTACTATTGACCAAACTACTCCAATAATCAAGTGAAAGAGTGAAGGGTTGGTTCACTTCCTCTAAGAAAGAGAATCAAAGCCCAGCCAGCCTATTAACTCATTCTACCAATGGGCTCTCCTTGTCAAGATGGCAAATTGGCAACTAATTGGGATGGGCCTTGTGGCTTATCTAACCCAACCAGATTCCTCATCTTCCCCAGCCATGTGGCTCCATTCTATCCAATCTTCCTAGGTCAATTTCTTGATACCGGCCAAGAAGATTGTTAAAATCCTCACTTTACAATACTCTTAGTCCTCTTCTATTCTGAACTTTAGTTCCGTTGATGCTGCAATTGAAATTTTAACCCTATCAAAAAGCAGCTTTCCTACAAGATTCAGGAAATATCTACTTTTGTGTAATCAAATGGAGTCTTCATGGAAAGGAAATAAAAATAAAAAATAAAAAAGAAGGAAGAATATTTGTCCAAATATGGATATTTATGCAAGAATATAGCCTCATTTGATTACTTGAGCTTCCACGAGACGTGAATAAATTTCTAGCAAAGTAGAAATATAACATTCTTAATTAACACGAATGGTGTGACTGAAGGACTAAATTTGAATCCATCCCTTCTCTAGTTTTCTAATCTGATAGACATTTCCATATTCAACTACTAGTTGAAATAACCCAATTGTAGAGCCCTCCCATGACTAGCCTAGCCACCAAATTCTCTCCTCTTATCTCCAATCATTTGCATGATAAGTTGTCTTTGATCACCAGCTGCCATTTGCAAGAGGATTTGACTGCTAACTCATATGCTTCTACTCCTTTACAGAAGCCAGCCAAGCAACCTCATTTGGGCTCCACCCCCAGTCCCTCTCAATCCTGCAAAGATTTACAGTCTTGACCATTTCGCCACCAAAATTTACCCATTTACAAGAACTCAGAATCTCAACAATATCTCCTGAAGTCTAATTATCCAAGAACTTCCAGAAGCTTGACAGCTATTTCAAGGTCAACTTTACATGATCTTTGATGAATCTTTTTCTCACTTGAAACAGCCTAAAAGTTCTTGAAAACGTGAGAAACAATTAAAAAAAAGAAGGAAGGAGAAAAGACTGCCATTGTTAAACAAAATCATGTCCACGGGGGAGGGCCAGGTTTTGTTTAATGGGTGCCAATTCCCAACGCCAATGTACTTTCAACTTTCAAAGTGTCAATCATGGGTAAACGTGAGTTGGCGGTGGTGGCGGTGGAGCTACGGGGGATGTAAATGAGGAGATGACATGCCACTTATCGTTATACCGCAACCAGATAAAAACAAAATGCTAGTTCCATTAAATATGGAGACCGAAGGATACACCAATTTAATATTACTTTTTAGCCGGCAAAAGATGTGACTACATAACCCACGCCATTGATTAATCCTTGGTCTGCCTTCACATGCTCAATGTGTACACCCAAATCCCAAAAAAGTTCTCCCTTCCTATATAAATTTGTGATGGGAAATGGCGGATTTCATCTATAACTTTACCCATTGGACCTTTCCACAACATAAAACAACAGAAATAGCCATGGTTGCATTTTCTCAAACACCTTGGAGTCGTTACAGAGTGAGATGCATAAGCTTACCTGCTCGGTCGCATCCATCCACGATTCGGGTTGAGCAACAGCTAGCCAAGCTTAAATCCTCGGATGCTTCGTCTTTGTCAAGCTTTGAAGCGATTTGCAGCGGTCTCTCCGGCCTGGTGGAGCTCTACAGATTCATAAACGAGGTTCTGAACCTGCCGCTGGCCCAGCAAGCCCTAGCCTCGCACCGCCGCGAAATTTGGGTGCAGGAATTGGTGGATGGCTCCGTTAGGTTATTGGATATCTGCGACAACACGAGAGACGCCGTATTAGTGATGAAAGAGAGCATTCGAGAGCTCCAATCCGCGATCCGGCGAAGCAAATACGAAGATTCCGGCGTCGAGAACACCATCGCTGCATATAACTGCTCCAGAAAGAGGATCAAACACGAAAGCTTGAAGAAATCGTTCGCATCGCTCAGAGAAATGGATATTAACACCGCCGGTGCGTTTCCTCCTCTTCAATTAGAAAACGAGGTCACGGCGGCGGTGATCAGAGTGCTCAGGGAAGCGAGCTCCGTCACCACCTCCATCTTCAACTCTCTGTTATCCTTCCTGGCCGTGCCGGTCCACTGGAGACCGAAACCGAGCCGATGGACATTGGTGTCAAGACTCGTCCACAAGGGAGCGATTACCCGCAACAATCAAACGGACAGAATGAACGAGCTGGAGAATTTGGATGCGGCGCTCGACGGCCTACAGCTCAGATCGTCGAGCACAGATGCAGAAGCGAAGGAGAAGATCCAATCCGTTGTTCGGGAGAGATTGATGGGGTTGGATTCGAGCATTGAAAGAGTCGAACGTGGAACAGAGGGATTGTTCCGGGAACTGATTCACACCAGAGTTTCCCTCCTGAATATAATTTCTCGGTGAATTTGATCGCATTGAGATTTCCCAATGAAATCCGGCGATGCTAAATTGATGGATTTCTGAGTAAATTGATCCACTCCCATGAAATCCGTTGATGTTATAATCGGCTCTGTATATTCTTGAACTCTGTTCTTGGCTTTTCATATGATTATATTATTATATAATGTTTGTCTATCTATGATTTAGAATCACTTCCTTTAAAATCCAAAATGGATTTAAAAGTGCTTTTCAAAACTCAACCTTCCATTTCTCTTTGCTAATTTCTCAATCTCTTTTTGCTTATCATCTCTCTGCATTTCCTTACTGATTTTTTATTCATTCAAATACCACTCTTAAATAGAATAAAAAAAAAATTATACCTTAAAGAAATCTAAATGCTTTAAAATACTGTCAGTGCATCAGCCACAAATTACATTTTTTTCGGTCAAAGATTGAATTTCTCATCTTATATTCTTTATATTTTGAAAGAAAAATTTTGTTGGAGGGAGGCAGATTTATTTGACATTATTATAGGTGTACAAAATAACATCAAATTTATTTAATACTTTAGGAGAATTTATTTTTCCTTTTTGTTAAGAAAATGACACATTAAATTAAAAATATTGACTTGGTCAAAACATAACGTTTCCCATATGACACCATCGCCAACGTGGCAGTTACGTTAGCCACATGTAACACTCTCATTCCCGTTAAAGCCAGCTAAGCAGCTACATCGGATTCTTCTTCTTCCCACTCCTCAAAATTCTCTCCTCTCCAACGGCTATATCTAAAACTCTTTCTTGCAAATTCAACGCTCTGTAATGGTCGGCGTGACAGTGGGGCCCACGCCCCTCTTTCCTTTTATTAGCCCTACGGTCCGCTCTCACTTTTCTCTCCCACGCGCCGTTTCGCACTCCCTCACTCCGCTCTTCCTCTTTCTGCCCCCTCACGGTCCGGCCATGACCGCCGCCGCCACGGAGGCCGCCGCTCGTTCCCTCAAGATCGTCAAGCTCTTCATCGCCCTCCTCCGCCGCGACTTCAACTCCTCCAAATGGTAATGTTTACTTCTTTTTCTTGCTGCTCTGATAGATCCATTTTCTTTAAATGCTGATAAATTTAAGGTAAATTTGGAGCTGTTGCTGTATGTAATGATGAGAAGTTTCTGAGAAATGGGTTTCGATCATTTTTTTTCCCTCTGTTTTTGCCCCTTGTAAGAGGAGTTGTTTAATTTGGTGTTTTGACAGCAAGACAGCGGCAAAAATGGCGGTGGCCAGGATAAAACTGCTGAGGAACAAGCGGGAGGCAGTGGTGAGACAGATGAGGCGGGACATTGCTCTCCTTCTCCAGTCTGGGCAGGATGCCACTGCTCGTATTCGGGTATTGTTTTATGTAGTTTCAGAAGTTTCAATTTTTAGTCTTTATGGTTTAGATTTGATTTTGTTTGGGTTCTCATAGTTTTAAATGCTTTGATTTGGTCCTTGTAATTTGATTAGATTTTACAAATCATCCTCAAATCATTTAGATGCTACTCAGCCATACAGTCAACTAGCTACTAGCACATTCAATTAAATGGATAACATCAACCCTTCACCACATTTCTTCATTTCAGAAATGTTTCACTCGACACAACTTGTAATAATTAGAGAGATAAGTTTTCTATCTTTTTTGGCAGGTTGAACATGTCATAAGGGAACAGAATGTCTTGGCTGGAAATGAGATTATTGAGCTCTTCTGCGAGTTAGTAGTGGCTAGACTATCAATAATAGCAAAACAAAGGTAAAACTTTAAGTAGAATCCTCACTCTAAGAACAAATTTGTAATGGCTGGATTTTGGATTTTGTTGTGATGTTATTCTCAATTGGTTCAGAGAATGTCCACCAGATCTAAAAGAAGGGGTTGCTAGTTTGATTTTTGCCGCTCCGAGGTGCTCGGAAATACCAGAACTTTCTGCACTTAGGAACGTTTTTGAGAAGAAATATGGCAAAGATTTTGTCTCTGCTGCCACTGATTTAAGGCCCAACTGTGGAGTGAATCGGCTGGTAATCACATTTTCTACTTCTTTTTGTATGTATGACTGTATTGTAATTGTATTGAATTGTTTGCGTTTTCTTTTTAGCTCATTGACAAGCTCTCAATTCGAACTCCGTCGGGTCAAGTGAAGCTCAAAATAATGAAGGAGATTGCCAAGGAGCACCAGATTGAATGGGACACAACGGAATCTGAGAAAGAGCTGCTAAAGCCTCCTGAAGAACTTATTGTTAGTATATTCTTCCTCTCTCCCAATCATTTGATGGTAAATAAGTTAGGCTAACGATGTTTTCGATTTTCGTTCGATCAGGAAGGGCCTCGGACTTTTGTCAGTGCTGCCAGCTTACCTGTGAAGCCTATGGCAAACCAATCTGCTCGAGATATTGCCCAGATTGGAAGGTAAGGAATAACAACTATTAAACCCATTTGAGAGAAGAATATCAGTGCTGCCCAGATTCGTTTAACTTTGGTTGTTGTTGTGCTTCGTATGTAGAACAACGAACAGTCGAGAGGATGATACGCACTTTCAAGATACAGCTTCTGCTGCAGAAGCTGCTGCGAAAGCGGCGAAGCAAGCGATTGCTGCTGCACAGGCTGCTGCCTATTTGGCAAACAAAGACTCAAACAGAGGTGGTCGAGGTGGTTTGGGTTTCGGTCTCGAATTTGAAGGTCTTCCGACTAATTCTAGCCCAACCAACTCTCATAATATGGATAATCATCAGTTCAAGGCAGGAGAAGAGACGACAATCCCACCTCAGAGCTTAGGCAGATGCTCCTCTCTGAAGAATAATGAAGAGACCAGGAATGTAAATACAAATTATGATGAGGCTTACAGAAGATATAGCTACAATCCTACAGACATAAAGTTCGACGAATCAGATTGTGAAGAAGAAACTCAAATGGACGACGAATCTAGAGGGGCTACTAATCAACCTCCTGACCGGAATCCTCCTCCTGTACCCTCGTCTCGGGTTCACCCGAAGCTACCAGATTACGATACACTTGCTGCTCGCTTTGAAGCTCTCAAGTACAAAAAAATTTAAACTTAATTAGTCTGAATATGTTGCCAATGGTGCATGTTAACTACTCGGCCTTTTGCATTCAAAATAAACAAGTAGTTTAAGACACTTATTTGTTACTGTTACACTATCTTATATAATCAAATACTGTAGAAAAGGATCAGTTTATGAGTTCAAAAATGCAAATTTTTTTGGATACTTTTTAGATAATTAAATTGATGAGCTTACAAGTTACTAAGTATTGTGTTCAATTTGAATAGAGCCAATATAACTGTTTATTCTATTTCATAATTGAGTGAGATCTATTAAAGCAAATGGTACGGTTGTAATAACTCAGTAGCAGTACTTAAAAAAAAAAAAACAAAACAAAACTCAGTAGCAGCATCATCTGCATCTCATGTTGTTTCGGTCTCGATTTCTCTTCAGATTGTGTCTAATACATTCGATTTCTCTATGGATTGTGTCTAATAAATTCATAAACTTTGAAAAACGTCTAATAAGTCTCCTAAGCTAATTTTATGTCCAAGATTTATTATATGTAGTTTAAATTCAAAGAATTAATTTTGTGCATTCAAAGATCCTGATCTTTTAATTTAAGATCTAAAAGATCAATTAGTTGGATAGATTCTAAAAGGTGCACAAATATTGAAAGTTAACGATTTATTAAATAAAAAATTTTAATGTTTGAAAAATCATACACAAATTTGAAAGTTTAGATTCAAAGATCTACAAGAGAATTTTAAAAGTTTAGATTTTTTGTTTTTGTTTGTTTTTTTGACAAATGTCTGGTGCTGAAAACTTGTAGAACTAAAGAAAACTTGTAATTAACCTTTTACAAGTAATGGTTTTTTTTATTTGGTTATGTTGGATGTTATTTCTTTTTTTTTTCTCAAGGTTTGAGCATTTTCTTAGACGCTTAATTTCATGATTAGATTTGTAAATTAAATACAATTTATGGGTTGATATATAGCCAATTTTTAATTTCAATTATAAAGTTTAAACGTTAAATTAGTTTGTTGAGCTAAATAAATTAATGAAAATGAATTTTTTTTTTCAAAATCATTCACTTTCAAGAATAGACTTCATACAAACATATTATTTTTCTCTACTTAAAATTATTATTAATTAATATATGGAATTAGGCCAGAACCACCAACCAGCAATAAATGTATAAAAAGAAAGAATTTCTAAAGAGGGAGAAGAAATAAAAGGTTAAATTGGTAATTTAGGGTTATGTTTAACGGGTATTTGATTTTATTTGTCAAATCGTGTATGGTTGAGTAGTAATTCACATATTTTGTAAATTGGAACCTTTACTAATGTTGATGCATGGAATTTAACGAGGAGGGAATAAATTTGATTATAATTTAACTGGAAAAGAAAGAACACAGAGGAATCAAATCACAGCGGCGACCGACGGAGATGGCGGCGTCGAAAGGAAACAGGCTTCCAGAGATCCACCAATTGACAGGCTCGTGGCCCAATCTATCCGCTGCCTCGTTGGATTTATTTTTTGTTTAGATAATTTAGGAGGGTCGTTAAATTTTGATACCCCTTTTAAAAAATGTTCATTAGTTTTTTATTTTACACAAATTGCTAAATGATATCTTAGGAGTTTTAGAAAGTAGGGTCCCTAAAGTTTAAAGTATATGTCTATTTTAGTACTAAAATTTCAAAATAAACATTTTTAGTCGGTCCCTAAATGGAAAGATGACCTGACAATTAGCAGGTGACTGGATATTTCTTACTTGTTTATTTAAAATGATTCGGAAAAAAAAAAATTAATTTTCACATAACTTTGTAGTTATGTGATGTCTCATTTTTTATTTATTTATTTTCTCAAAGGAAGTCTTCTTCTTTTTCTTCTTTCTCTTCATCTTCTAACTTAGTTTATTTAAAATGATTTGCATAAAAATTTTTATGCTATAATTTGGAATATAGATGGTAATGTCTACAGAATCTTTCTTCTGTAACTTGATGGTGGAATAAATTTTGAAGTCTATTAAATATTCATTGAGAAACGAAACAAATACTGTAAAAAATATCAGTTGACCAACTTACGAGTATTATGGCAAACTGAATCGAGCCAGTATAATTATTTATTTTACTTTGTTATGTCATTTTTTTAACAACCAAAAATTTGAGTGAGATCTAATAAACCCAACCAAAAATTTGGTTCAACTGAATTCGGCTCGATTGGCTCAACAAGCCTGCCAAAAACCAGACCAATTAAATTCTACGAGGAAAGTTAGAAATGTAATATGGTTCATTGGGCAAAAACATGAAAACGAATAATCATAAAGCATCTATTTTATCACCACCACAAACAATTTTACACCAGTAGAAACAAGATTACCTAACCTAATTATGCTGCAGCTAAAATTTCAATGGAAGCTTCCCCCACAATAACCATCACCATTCACCACAACCTAGTGAAGTGATAACATGGAAAGAATGTTAAAGCAAATGGTACACTGTAATAACTCAGCAGCAGCATCTACATCTCACCATGTCCGAACACGTGTACGGTCTCGATCTCTCTTCGAGTACTTGAGCCGAAGGCAAGGGCTCCAAGTTATAGACGTTGCTTCTATCGCAGCAGAATTCGTACAAGTTATGGCAGACTCCTTTGCTGAAGGGGTAAACTCTTTCAGGAACGCTCCTGCAGATGATAATCAAACTGCCTCTCATAACTAACTACATGATCATATATAAGCATAGCATGGAAAGTGTGCAATAAGAATTAGAATGAAGGTTTTCTGTATATATTTTTGTCGAAAAGATTGTTCATGAGGATGAAAGAGATGAGCAGACCTCAAATAAAAGATTCGCCTACGCCTCACGAGTTCGTACGTAGTCTGGTTCGTAAGAATGAGATAGCTGCAAAATAAAAACGATGTCGTAACTATATCACTGGTCTTTTTGTCAATTTTATTCAAAGAATCAAGACTGCAGGAGCATGGAGAAATCAGAAATACCTATGAAATAGGAGCAAGAGTAGTAGAAAAATCAAGGCAACTGATAGAGTAATCAGCAGCACAACGACAATGGCATCCTTCCACCTGACGAAAATAAACCGTTCCAAGGATCCTTTTTCAGCATCAATAAGTTCGTTCAAGGTTCGATATGATTAAACTTGACACTCAAAATTCACACCTGATACTTGCACACATGAAACCTATCCACTTTTACTTTTCCTATTGCTATGGTCGGTGAATTGATAATGGAATTAACAATGACATAACACGAGGTAACTAAAATCTTTTACTGAATTAATAGTGTCAGAAGGATAACATACCATGCCCGCGCTATATTGGCCTTAAGGTATGAAATGTACAATATACCAGTCCACAAGCATAAAGCTGTCTCCTCAAAAATATACCACCTAAGTTGTGAGCAAAACTATCTTTCGTTAGGGCAATATCTTTGAAGAGTTCAACAATCAAATAGGAGTAAAGTAAAAAGAATACTAAAATAATAATACTACAATTCAAAGAACTTGAAGCAATTTGTACAACTTAAAACATATCATCACCCACAATTTCAATTTTCATCTTTACATCACAATCAGACTGAAGGATGAGCAAAATCATGCCACACAAAATAAGTCAGATAACAAAAGTAATGAGAAGTCTTAACAAGGATATGATTTCATGACAAATCACTTAATTCAACATTGTGGAGAGCAGCTCCTAATCCTAACGTCCGATGATTAAAAAACTTGTRGAAAAATTCAACATCTCATGTAGATGCCCCATGAAGTTTTTTATCCCATGACAGGCTTTTTAACATTATACCCAACTCCTGTAGTGAATCTAAACTTAAACGAAGGATGTTTTATATCAATGCATCGTGAAATTCATAATACTTGCAGAACAACTAAAGTAATGCATAACAGATTTACACAAGAGTACAACCCAGAACAATCAATTTATGCGAAATTGACTATTTGCGACATCCCAAAATTGTAAACCCACCAAAATCGACAATGATTGCCCTGGCCAATACATGTCCCAAGCCAAACACAATGATGATCAAACTGAAGTACACATCTATCACAATCATGGCAATGCTTCGTTCGTGGAGGCTGCAAATATATAAGAAAAAGAATGGTTCTAATGAAAGAGAAGTTATAGATTAAAATTAGATAATAAAATTAGATAATGCAAGACTGGAAAGCTGTAATTAGATAGTTTTGAGGGGAGGATTCTCTCTACCCTCCGCCTTTAGGTTGTCTTCCCCTATTTTCAGGTTTCTTGATTGATAATACACATCTTTGTTTCTTATAAAAAAAATAATAATAATGATAAAGTAGCAAAGCTGATGCAAATAAGTGGCTTTCCAAAATGAATTACTCATTTAAAAAATTCACAAAAACTAATAGCCTACTCATTTATCATTTTTATAACCAGCCCAAGTTTCGGTACCACCACACACTTTCTACTTCGTTAGACCTCATATCTTCGCAACTGAAATGAATAGGAAGTTCTAAAAAAGTTTCACTCACCAGCCTTCCAGTTCAATTCAATATCAATTATTTCTTGTGGTACTACCTACCTGGTATTATCATTATCATAACGTTACCCATCCAAAATATGGCGAGCAAGAAATAACACAAATATGATTGGAGTCAAAGATGATTGGAGCAAATAATCTAAAGATTCTTTACAGAGTTAATTTTCCTAATATCCTTCACCTATTACTGGCATTCTTAGAAAGAGTTCTTAGCCACCCAATCACAGTTGCTAAAAAAAAAAAAAAGTTTTTAAGAACGAAATAAGGAAGTTTATTTTTTGAAGCAACCCCTAAACAGATTTTTCAAAACAGCTCATAAGAAGCATCCTATTATTTAACAAAAGAATGCAAGACAATGGGCACGCGAGGTTCTTGATTGAAACAATGATAAAAAATCACACAAGAATTCTGAATAATATATGACATGGTATAAACTACCTGCTCAACATTACAATAGGAGCATGTCATACTTCTGCAAAACAAAGAAAAAACGGTGAGCAGTAGTAATTGCAATTCTCCTCAACTACGCATATGTGAATGTTTTTCACAGATTCTATTGAAATTGTGGGCATTAAAAGAATAGATTTTTTGCAAGTACAAAGTGGTTAATTCATTGTCTTCCATAAGCCCCAGATAAGTAGTAATTATTGCACAGATGTCAAATTGAGAGCTATTAAAATGGAGTGCGGTTTTGGTTTCTCAAAATAAAAAATAAACAAAAAAGGAGAAATATGAAGCTAAGAAAGCATGTTTGATTGCAAAATTCATGTCCCAAATCAGCCTTTATTTATCAAGGTACTTCAATCCTGACAGCCCAGCTAAATCGTAGTCCTCTTCTCCACGTTCAAAACTTCAAACTAAGCACAATTCAGTCCATTCAACAGGATAAATTAAATATCATGACACAGACACTTCAAATAACCACTTTATGTATGATACATACAATATAGCTTTGAGTCAACATGAGGAAGCCTGACAGCCTACCAAATTCAACTTCCTAAACATTGAATGGGAATTACACTTAATAAGATTAAAAACAAAAATTTTATTCTCAAAGCAAGTTAATAAAATACCTAACAGGTGTTCCAGGGGGGTACATGTCCATCACCATCTTTGTCCATGATGTTACGTCAACTCCCTGAACATTTTTTCCCATAGGGTTCCGGTCTATGGTAACCACCACGCTTGCATTTTTGCTTGAAGCAGGTTGTCTTTGCTTAAACATTTAGAAAACAAATATATTAAGACATTTTTAATTTACATCATAATTATTAGTTAGTCTCTCAGTAAATAAAGAGAATAAGAAATGCATTAAATACTTGCTACAGAAAAGGTGATAAAACTTACTTGGATGCCTTTTTAAAAGCAATATTTTTCTCATTAGCAGCCCGCATTGCATCAAGGACATAGCTGAGAACAAAATGGGAAGAAAAAGTAGTCAAACTTTCCTGCAAAGTGGAATATAGTTTATTAAATATAACAATAGATCTCAATGAAACACAAGATATATGGCATTACCCAGGAGATGAACATGACGTTATGAAGTATTGAATAAGGGTAGCGACAAAAAGCAACAAATACGAAGCTGTGTACCTGAGAATTGAGGGAAAAAAATTGTGTCTAGAACTTTTTGAAGACGAGAAAAATCAACAGAAGCTAGTCTGAACTAGTTACAAAAATGATCTCGAAGTTGATGCTACCTCTAGCTAGAAGATATTAAAACCAAAACAAGAACAACTACAGGAAAGTCCCCCAAGGCCTCTCCAAAGTCTAGATATTCCAATATCTTCGTCAAGATTCTATTACTCTCTACATATTCATTTATAAAAAGAAGACAGAAGTAAGAATTCTTATAAAAGTAGTAGCATGCCTATTCTGAGTTTCTATACCACGTCAATTTCATTATACACCAAAGTCCAAGGCTACAAATGAACTCAGAGACTTTACATTGCTCAAGCAAATAGCCAACCCACGAGACAAGTTGTTGCATACTCTAATGTCTTTGAAGTCACGGATTGGAGTATTAAAAACGATAACCTTGTAATATTAGTCAAGGTCTAGGTACACTAAAGCACACTCATAGTTTCGATTCTTCTTTGAAGGAATTAACAGAATTATCAACTGTTAAAAATTTTTGCTTTTGACGATGACAAGTAGTTAATTGGCGTAAATTCACAAAATAAACCTAGCGGCTACTGTATTTTCTAAAGAAGTTCCAAGAAGAAAAAGTAGAAGTTGACCCAATCTTTAGGAACTTGGACGACTCAAACCAAGAGGAAACAACATACCATGGTTTAATTTTGGTTTCTTCTATCAAATTCCCATCGAATGCAAAGAGAACTCCAGCATAAACCAGATGTAGCATCACCAATGCAACTTTTAACCCCAACGAAGATCTCCTAGCTGAAACCCACTTCCCATAGAATTAAAATCCACAAGAAAAACACAAAGATACAACAAGAAATGAAACAACCAGCAGAAAACGGAAGGCCCAAAGTTCAACTAAATTCAGATAAGGCAACGAAAATCAGCAAACCAAAACCGCATAAAACATGGGGGAAAGAGCAACATCTGCATCAATTAGTCCCATTTGAATTCCCCAAAGTCCGCCATGGGAGCAAAAATGGGGCAAAAAGGGTTCAGATTTTGAGGCGTACCGGGATCGGAGAGACATGGAAAGAAGCGAATGTATCGGTCCATTATTCGATCCAGGAAGTCGCGCGGGCGGCAGACATCCATGATCATCTTCAAATCATGAAAAATGGAGAAATTAACATAACATCGGCGTTTTCGCGAGCAGTTTTTGGAATAATTTTGTCGTCGCCGTTTAGTTTACTCCCAAATTACCATCTAGATAGAAAGTAAAGAGTTGTACTGAATCTGCCGGAGAAAGTATATAGACGCAGACGGGATTCGTTTCGTTTCTAATCCCCCAAATTAATAATGTGCTCTTTCTCTTTATTACTTTCTTGTTCTAATTCATTCATAAATTTTTATTTGATCGTTAATTAATCTGAACTTTTAATTTTATCGGTTGAACCCTAAATTTGAATCGAGTTAAATTAAATCTTCAATTATTTTAATTCATATAAATTTGAGATTAATTAGGTCCATCTTATTAAATTACTTCGTAAACTTTCAAATTTGTATCGAATAAGTTTCCAAATTTGAAAAGTGTTTAATTATTACTTCAATTTTTAATTTTATGTCGAATAAGTTCCCCAATTTTTAATTATGTTTAATAGATTTTGTTTTAATTCATGGATCTATTAAATATAATATTGGATTTTGAGTCTTTAAATATTTTTGACTTTTTAATTTTGTGTTTGATATGTCTATAAATTTTAAAGTATTTGTTGGATGTTTATTAAATATTTTTGAAGTTGAAAATTGATAGACAAAAAATTAAAAGTTTAAATTCAAAGACATTAGATTGTTTTTAAAGTTTGTAATTTAATTAATTAATTGATGGTTCTTTTTAGTTATGTTGGATGTTCTTTTGTTTTATTTTTTTTTCCTAATCTTTTTACTTAAGACTAGTAAACTAGTAAACTGATTTTACTTAAGACTACTGTGTGGACTTATAAAACATTTTCATCATTTTCTTTTTCAAATGATCTTCAACTTGAAAAAAAATAAGTCTTAAAATCAGCATTATAAGTAAGGATTAATGATTAACTATAGGCTAGTTCGTAACGCTTTTTTTTCTGAATTTTTTTTTCATTTAAAAAAAAGAAAGAAAAATGTTTGGTAATCATCGTTTTTTGTTTCTCCAAATTATAAAATTAAAAAGTATATTTTTGTATGAAATTTAATTTTTAAATTAATTATTCAAAATTTGTATAATATATTCAATTTTTTTTAGTGTTTATTATGAATTTTATAAGTCAGTAAAGATAAAATAATATTTTGAGAAGAATAGGAGACAAGAATAATAAATAAATTTGGTTTTGTTGTTTCCAAAATTTATACATAATTTTGTAAATGTTTCTTAAAAATGAGAAAAATAGAAACAGTTACGAAACGCTTATATTTCTCAAGAAAATATAAATGTAAAACTAGAAATAAAAAGGAAAAATATTACCAAATAAGTTCTAAGATATTTAAGACAACTTATCGATCATTGGTTATAGACCATGAGAAAGTAACTTTGAAAAATCTATATAATATAATATATATGTATAATATTTAGGTACTTATTAGCTAATCAAAATTCACTTTAAAAACTGATTTTTTTTAGAGTAATCAAAATTGGAAGTATTGGTATGAAGTATTTAAGCTTTAAAATATTGTTGATGCGTGGATTTCGGTCCTTCAGTTCACTACCTCGCATCCACCAAACTTGTTGATCCGGGACTAGTACCTGCAAAATCAAATCAGAACTAAACCGATGTGACTCTAGTCACACGGGCTCCGATGCTTAAGTTAGCAAGAGAATAACGTAAATGTAGTCAACTCTCTTCCCCCCATACCTCTAAGGCTGGATCAATACTTATAGCGTGAAGTTGTTCCAGAATCTTCCGTAGCTAACCCTAATTCACCGTTGCAGGGCCTGGGCGACATCGTCGATCGAAGACGGGGGATCACTGGCTGGGCCGTGGGCCGAGCCCCGGGTCGGGACCGAGCACCGGGTCGGGGCCGAGCACCGGGTCAGGGCCGAGCCCTTCGTGGCTCAGTGGGCTTCCCTCTGGTCGCTTTCCTCGTTCTCTGCCCCGGCGTTAGGTCACTCTTTTGGCCGGCCCGTTATGTCCCTGGCCGGTCTTCCCCAATCAGACTTCAACTCCTTGTCTCGTTTCGGGTCATTTTCGTTCTCCATAACAATAGCCCCCACTCTCAAAACAGTAGACGAATAATTGTGTAATGATCTTTGTTTTGAGAGTACTTGTCGCTTTGTCGTTACCACGAGATCATTGTATATCAGTGGCTAAAAATGGGAAGGTTGCTAACGCACAGGGCTTCTACCAAAAGCTTTTGATCCAATTTTGGATCTTAGTGCTTGGTTCTTGCCACTGGTTTTGTACCTTGAACTTGTCGATACTATTCATGAATTGGAAGTTTTTCCAATTTTCGTTGACCATAATCAAGTCTCCTGAGCCTGGTTTTATTCTCATATGAGTTTAAACCATTTTGGCCTTGGGATCTAACTTTAACAGAACTAATGTCGATACCTTTGGGTTTCTAACCTATTTGGCTTTTGCCCATGTTTTATACCTCAGGGTTTACTCTCGGGTTTCTAACCCACTTGGCTTTTGCCAATGGCCTTTATACCCTGAGTTTAGTCGGTACCTTTAGGTTTCTAACATATTTGGCTTCTGCTGGTTTTTTACCCCCAGTTAAATCAACACCCTCGAGTTTTTAACCTATTTTGGCTTTTGCCATGTGATTTTCTACCCGTGGGTTTCGTTGATCAGTTAGGCTTGCCTGTTTTCGGTTTTAACCTTGCTGGGCCCGTACGCATGCCTTTCTCAGCACCTCGGGATTCTTTTCCCTGGTTTCACTGATTGGCTTTCAGCTTATCGGCCTGCTTCTAGGTCCGTCCCAATTTTGAGTTCCTTGATTGGTCGTAGATATGTAGATGTTCAGGTTGTAGATATGTAGATATTTATATGATGCCCCCTGCTTGAGAAATTTATTTCAGAATGAACATAAGAACTCAAGTATCACGTCGAACGTCGAATACTTTATTAGTAAGAAAATCGTCCTGTCGAAGATTTGGTTACAATAAGCTTAGTTGGTCCAAATAATGGAGAAACATAAAAATGTCCAGAAATATGTCGAACTAGTGGTAGTATCTTTTGAGGTGTTGGGCGTGCCACGGGTGTAGTAAGGCCTTCCCCCGCTGGTCTTCTAAAGCATAAGTGCCTATTCGCACCACTTAAGTGACTTTGTATGGGCCCTCCCATGTTGGCCCGAGCGCACCGCTAGTTGAATCTTTTGTATTGGGCATAACCTTTCTTAACACCAGATCACCTTCTCTAAAGTCACGTTGCTTGACCTTCGAGTTGTAGTATCGAGCTATTCGATTTTTGTATTCAGTCGTTCGTAGTCGTGCTGTTTCTCGATGTTCTTCTAATAGGTCGAGGTTGAGCTTTACGGATTCGTTGTTGTCAAGTAGAGTGAACTGCTCTACCCTTGGGGAGGGGAGTCCGATCTCGACTGGCACTACCGCCTCAGAGCCAAATGATAATGAAAATGGCGTTTCTCCTGTCGAAGTACAAGGTGTCGTTCTGTATGCCCATAATGCGTTGGGAAGTTCCTCTGCCCACAACCCTTTGAGCTTTTCTAATCTGGTCTTCAGAGTTCTTTTGATAATTTTGTTGACTGCTTCAACCTGCTTATTAGCCTGCGGATGTGCTGGCGAGGAACAGATGTGCTTAATGCCCAACTCCCTACAAAATTCTCGAAAGGCAGCATTGTCGAACTGCTTCCCATTATCACTGATAATGGCGTAGGGTATTCCGAAGCGGCAAATTATGTTCTTCCAGATGAACTCGGTGACCTTTTTCTCTGTAATTGTCGCTAGGGCTTTGGCTTCGGCCCACTTAGTAAAATAGTCGACTGCCACTACTGCAAATTTGGTCTGGCCCTTTCCTAGTGGGAGATGCCCTATAAGGTCTATTCCCCACTTAGCAAAGGGCCAAGGACTCATTATGCTTGTCAGAGGCTCTGGCGGTTGTCTAGGTACGGTTGCAAACCGTTGGCATTTGTCGCATTTTTTGGTGAATTGCTTCGTGTCATTCAGCATGGTCGGCCAGTAGTACCCTTGTCGAATTATTTTGTGACTTAGGGATCRTGCTCCAAAATGGCTCCCACAAACACCCTCATGTATCTCTCTCATGACGTAGTCGGCTTCATCGGGCGTTAGACATTTTAAAAGCGGCAACGAGTAGCCTCTTTTGTACAGATTGTCGTCTTTAAGCACATATCTGGCCGCTCGTCGTGGTAGCTGCTGGGCCTCTATCTTTTCAGTAGGCAGGATCCCATCTTTCAAATATTTGATCAAAGGACTCTTCCAGTTTTCTTCTGGTTGCCCTTGATTGTCAATATCCATGGCTTCCTGAGCTTCTATGCTTGGCTCGGGTAGAATCTCGACCGGTACAGTTCTGCCTAAGTCGGTTTCATAAGCCGCAGCTAGTCGAGCTAACGCATCGGCGTTGACGTTTTGAGCATGTAGAATTTGTCGAATCTCATATTTTGAGAACTGGTCGAGCTGGTTTCTTACCTGTGAAAGGTATTTCGCCATTCGCGGTTCTCTAGCCTGGAACTCCTCTTTCACCTGACCCACAATCAGCTGTGAATCACTAAGTATTAGTATGTTCCTGACCCCAACGTACCTGGCCACTTTTAGTCCTGCTAGTAGAGCTTCGTACTCGGCTTCGTTGTTGGATGCATGAAAGTTGAATCGCAGTGCATATTCGAATTTTTCTTTATCTGGAGAGATTAGTAGGAGTCCTGCCCCGCATCCCCGAAAATTTGAGGACCCATCTACGTAGAGTGTCTAGAGTTATTCTTCCTCGACCACTTGTGGGTCGATACTATATACTTGAGGCTCTGTTGGTGTTAATTCCGCTATGAAGTCTGCCACAACCTGCCCTTTCATGGCAGTTCTTGGCTTATAGTGAATGTCGTACTCGCTGAGCTCTACAGCCCACTTTACCAGTCGTCTAGAAGTGTCTGGCTTTTGTAAGATCTGTCGTAAGGGAAAGTTGGTGAGGACCATTATTTTGTGAGCTTGGAAATACGGGCGTAGTCTCCGAGCTGAAGTGACCAGTGCCAATGCCAGCTTCTCCATTGGTRGGTATCTAAGTTCTGCATCTACCATTGCTTTGCTTGTGTAGTAAATTGGGGATTGTCGTCCATCTTCTTCCTTTATTAACGCGGAACTCACCGCAGTGCTGGATACAGCTAAGTATAAGTAGAGCTCATCACTCACGATCGGCTTTGCGAGGAGTGGAGCTGCCCCTAGGTACTGTTTCAGCTCCTTAAAGGCAGCCTCGTACTCTTCCGTCCATTCAAATTGTCCTTTCTTCCTTAAGATTTTGAAGAATGGTAGGCACTTGTCAGTGGAACGGCTAACGAATCTGTTGAGTGCTGCTATCCTTCCATTGAGTCCCTACAGCTGCTTTAGAGTTTTAGGTGGATCCATCTCCGGAACAGCTTTGATCTTATCTGGATTGGCTTCGATTCCCCTTTGGTGCACTAAAAATCCCAGGAACTTGCCTGAGGTCACTCCAAACGTGCATTTGGTGGGATTCAACTTCATCTTGTACTTTCACAAGATGTCGAACGCTTCTGCCAAATCCTCCTCGTGTCGCTCGTTCTTTCGACTCTTTACCAGCATGTCGTCTACGTAGACTTCCATATTTTTGCCGATTAAGGCTGCAAACATCYGATTCACCATTCGTTGGTAGGTTGCACCTGCATTCTTTARTCCAAACGGCATCACRGTGTAGYAATACAAGCCTCGACTCGTGACAAAAGARGTTTTMTCCYRATCCGGTACATGSATCTTGATTTGATTATRTCCARAGTAGGCATCCATGAAACTCAATCTTTCATGTCCTGCAGTGGCATCAACCAGTTGATCTATTCGAGGCAAAGGAAAAGAATCCTTTGGACAG
>NW_019104492.1:616276-645309 GCF_001995035.1 Momordica charantia
GCAGCTGATTTCAAAGTATACAGAGTGGATTTAGATGGATTGGTAGAGGTGAGGAATTTAGGGGATGAAGCGTTGGTTTTGGGGTACGAAGAGGCAAGTTTCTCAGTTTCAGCCTTAGATTTTGAAGGAATTGTTGAAGGGAATTGCATATATTATCCCCGAGACTCAATAGGCGTGCTCACCGCTATTATTCATGTATTCCATCTTCAGGAAAGGATTCTGAAATCTACAAATGACGAAAGAATTTTCGGGCCACCGCCATTGTTGCTCCATCTCGACGCCCCTCATCCCTTCAATTTTCTCATCAGATATTTATAAACTGCTCATCTCTTTCATCCTCATGAACAATCTTTTCGACAAAAATATATACAGAAAACCTTCATTCTAATTCTTATTGCACACTTTCCATGCTATGCTTATATATGATCATGTAGTTAGTTATGAGAGGCAGTTTGATTATCATCTGCAGGAGCGTTCCTGAAAGAGTTTACCCCTTCAGCAAAGGAGTCTGCCATAACTTGTACGAATTCTGCTGCGATAGAAGCAACGTCTATAACTTGGAGCCCTTGCCTTCGGCTCAAGTACTCGAAGAGAGATCGAGACCGTACACGTGTTCGGACATGGTGAGATGTAGATGCTGCTGCTGAGTTATTACAGTGTACCATTTGCTTTAACATTCTTTCCATGTTATCACTTCACTAGGTTGTGGTGAATGGTGATGGTTATTGTGGGGGAAGCTTCCATTGAAATTTTAGCTGCAGCATAATTAGGTTAGGTAATCTTGTTTCTACTGGTGTAAAATTGTTTGTGGTGGTGATAAAATAGATGCTTTATGATTATTCGTTTTCATGTTTTTGCCCAATGAACCATGGAAAGGTTAAAGGTATTGAAACTTATCCTACAATTCAACGGTATTTTGTGTAATTTAAAAAGAAATTGAGGGGATAAAATTTAGACATTCACGAAGAAGTATCTCCTACCTGAAAAAATTGACAATTAAAAGAGAAGAATAAATAAAAGATTTTTTTTTTTAATTGTTTATCCATATGGAAAACTATTTCCAAAATAGAAAAAATAATAAATAAATATACTAGCACAAAAACAAATAATATATTTCTGTTTTTTTTTAAATAATACTGAAAATAATTTTCCAAAATTCGCACATGAAAACGAGCCTTTGTTCTTCAAAACGATTTACTTTTTCATTAGTCGATTACAATAGAGAAATGAGGACCAAATGAGATATTATTTTTGCGTTTTAATGATAATCTTATATGTTAATTGATAGAATTTTTCCATGCAAAAACATATTTAGAAATATAAAATCTAAGATGATTAGGATTAAACTCTTTGCTGGGTATAATAATCATGTCACAAAAGGATTAGGATTTAGAATATTTATATACAATAATCTGTACATGAACGACTCAAACTCATTAACTAATACCAAATGTTAAAGGATGTTTTCTTTCAACTTATCCCATCGAGCTCGAATCCTGAAATTTCTGCCAGCTCTGACAGCTCTTTCTCTCCACTCAAAACCTGCAGGAAACAAGAATTCGCTGATACAACAATAAACCAGAAAACAACTTAACAAGAAAGAAAAAGCAAGGAAGATATATAGCTCTAGATCAGACGGTTCGTACCGTTTTTCACACTCTAACACTCATTGAACATGTATCGGACACTAGTTAGCTCAATAGACGTGTATCATACATACTCAAACATACAAAAGAAACAAAGCGAAAAGGCTTCAATAGACAACAAACCTCCAATGAATGAATTTAATGCTTTCCAATTTGGGTTCAGCATAATAAATAGACATAAAAAGTAATATAAAACAAAATAGTAAATTTTAAGAGTAAAATACATCAAACTCATTTTTTACACATAAAAATGTATAAACATATTGAATTTAAATTTCCTCCGGATACAAAAATGACATGTCTAAAAAAATTGTACTTTCTTTCAAATACTTCCCTACACAAACTCTCTAGAAATACACACATTCTCTCCCAAAACTTTTATCTACTTGAAACATATCTTATCAATGTACTCTTACATATTCTCACAAACTCTCTAGAAATACACACATTCTCTCCCAAAACTTTTATCTACTTGAAACATATCTTATCAATGTACTCTTACATATTCTCTCGCTTGACACACTTCTATATATAATTTCTCCTACAACGTCATGTATGTGTGTATAAATTTATGTTAAACTAAATTATTATATTGGGTCCCTCCACCTTAGTTCAGATTCACCCAGCCCAATTGCCTTTGTCAAGAAAAAAACAAAACAAAACAAAACAAAAAACAAAAAAGGTATATGGGTAGCTAAATTTAGTGCGATCAATTCTAGCAAAAACACAAGAAATATAGTGAATGCAACATTTCTAATAATAACATTGCATAGGAATGTAAACAAGGTGACCCTAAGATATGCTTTTTTTACCTGACCGTTAATCACCCAACTTGGGAAGCCTTCAATTCCAGCTTCTGTACAAGCTTTCTCTATTTTAGTGCCTTTGTGATATCCATTAGGGAAACACTCTACGTAGTCTAATATTTTTGCTGCCTCACGTCCAAACATCTGTGTCAACAGCAGGATAACATAATTTATAATATGATTGTTTGGCATCTCAAAGCAACACTCAGAGGAACAGTGTTGCCGCCTCAGAATTATGTTACCACATTACTTATTCAAGTCATTACCATGTTAAAAATGGAGAGATTACCTCTTTTTGTTCTAAACAATGTGAACACCAAAAAGCTCCATACATTTTGGCCCCGATGGACTGCAGATGCCTCGCAAGGGAAATAGCCAAAGGGCTCGACGGTTTTGCTATCTCAACTTGATAGTATGGAAGGTCAAGTTCAGCCGCACTATAAGGTCAAAACAAATAAATTTCATATAAAACAAAGAAAGGAAACCAAAATGAAGTTATCAAAAAGCAATAGAAAAAAAAATGCATATAGATAACTTGAGATTGACTTGTAAAGGAAAACAAAAGAAACATCAACTAAACCAATCTTATATTTCAAAGCAATATCACAATGATTTATAGCTTCAGCAAGACCAAATATCAAGATAGCTCCTAAAAGAGTCAAGATCGAAAGAAGTAGCATTCTCAGATCCATGATGACAAGGAATTGGAACCAAAGGATACACAGAAAAAAAAAATCATAATTTATGGAAATACTAGTTAGATTTCCTTTCATAACAGACAGGGAAAAAAAATTATAGCTACAGTTCTAGAGAATAAATCATGGAGAAGAAACCATTTATGTCAAAAGAGAGAATATAAGATGCAATAACAATATTAAAGGAGAAATATTGTTTGCTTCCTAATGCTCGCCATACTATAAATGTGTAGGCATCAAAAGTTAATCAAACGTCCAACGGCCAACTATTAAAAGGCACATTAATGAAAGGAATTATTCATTTAGCTCTCTTAGAAAGATCGTTTGCAACACTAGTAATCAATAACCTTTGAGAAACAGGAAAGGAACTATTATATGAGGCAGAAAGGGTGACGAAAACCAAGCTAGCAACAAATATCTGAAAGCCCACTCGCCTCGTAATCTCTTGAAATCCAAATTCCTAGAATATAACCACAAGAAACATTCAGAAATTCATGACTCAACAACAAGAATCTTTAATAAACAATACCCAAAATCAAAGCAAACACTAGTAAAAATAAAGACCTTCACTGTGGCAAAGAACAAACTGGATGACAACAGAGCAGATATTAGGCAATACGAGCATGACACTCCCGAAAATTTTGAGCTCAAAACGTATAGAAAGTATGCACTGGCAGCTGCCATAGAGGTAGTAGTCCCAAGCAGGACTAAACGACCATCAGATTCATCAATACCAAAGGGCAATTTCTTCGCTGCCAACTGCAAACTAATTGCTCCTACTAAGCCATACGCAACCATTCCAATCAAGGGCAGTGGTACACCTAGTATCGACACGCGGAATCTTCTTCAAGATATTCATAATTTAGAAGCAAAAACAGATGCATCGATCAACAAAAAGGGAGATATATCAATCAATTACAGGCTTACAGCGACGAATTAGGTTAACAGATTGAAAGTTATACCAAAAACGGCGGCATATTCACTGTTGAGAACGTCGTCGCAGCTTCCGCCACCGATTGGGCAAAAAGCAGCTGCATTCGCGAGCTTGAGGTAGCTCAAGTACGCGGTTTCAACGAATCCAATCCCGCCCAACGCAGCACAGAGATTATACGTCGAATTACTCGAAATTGAGGGAGAGAATGATGAAGAAGAATCCAAGGGAGTAGTATCAGCTTCCGGCTCAGTATCCTGATTAGTTCCCCCGGACAAGCAAAAGACAGGAACCAGGAGCCGTCTCTGAACCCAAAACTTTGGGTAGTTGAAAGAATCATATCTGTGATGAAATAGAGAAAGAAACTGGCGAGGAGAAGGTCTCTGAAACGATAATGGAAGAGATAGTAAAGCGGCGGAGGTGGAGCACGCCATTTTTCTCCGATTTGCAAGCAACCGGGAAATGAAGAAAGTCGAAGACGAGCTTTCAGGCTGCCGCGGAGAGGAGACGACGGAAATGCAATAGTTGATGCTTATGGGCCTCAGGGCCCACTAATCAATGGGCTGAGAAATGGGCCTTTTTCTTGGCTGTTGAGTTATCAACTGACAACTTAACAAGCTTGCTTGTTTTCTCATTAACTTTTTTTCTTTTTTTTTTTCAGAAAACTCATGCATTGTGACTTTCCATTAATAATTTTGAACCATATTGGATTGAATACATCAATAGTTAATGAGATATTTAATTAAATAAAAGCCGATTATACAGGGGTTGTTTGGTATTTTCTTTTAATTCTTTGTTTTTCTACTTGTCAACTTGAACATATTGCAACTATTTAAGGCACATATTCTCGTATCATTTCTATTTTTTAAAATAGCTCTCAAAATTGTATTAAAATGTTTTTTTAAAAATAAATCACTAGTTTCACTTAAAATCTGAGATAATATTTGAAGTTATCAAATACATTTTCGATCAATAATCAATTATTATCTGCATTTCTTCCTCAAAAATTAAAAACGAACAAATATGAAATAATGATGATAACAATTTTTTTAGTTCAATAAATTGAAATTGTGGGAAATCTAATATCGATTTGTGAGATGATATGATTGTAGGTTCTTTATCTCATGAGGCATGTTGGAATCGGCATAAATGAGAACGTTCATACCCTAAATATTTTTCTTCTAATACAACATGTGGGATGAAGATTCGAACTCACAACATTTTGATTAGAGATAGATGCCTTAATCAATTGAGTTATATTAAGGTTGGTCATACCCTTAGTAATTGGTCAATCATGTACTCAATAATTAATTCCAAAAGTACTCAATTATTTTTTCATATGGAGATAAGACTCAATTATTTATTTATTATTTTTTTGTACGTTAAGACTCAATTATAATTGACATTCAATAGTATTGATCATATTCCATTTAATCTTCTTATTGATCATATTCCATTTAATCTTCTTAAAAAGGCATTTAGTCATATAATTAACATCTAATCATCATTCATCAATGATCTTCAAGTTATATTATATCTTATAAATTAAAGTTACATCCACCAATTTGATTGGAAATATCTCCTTTTTTAGTACAATACGTGGAATGGGTCGAACTCACCGCCTTAGAAAAATATCTCAAAGAAATCCTATTAAGAGACTGAGTTGGAGAGACAAAAGAAAATATATTTAGGTGGAATAATAAGATGTGAATAAAGATGACGAAGCAACATTTTTAAAATAATTTATTTAATTTAAATTTTATTTGGTTCTAAACTTTTAATTCTATTTTATTTTGGTTCGCAAATTTTGTTCAACATTTTGCCCGTGAGCTTGAAAAAAATCATTTTAGTCCATAAGATTTTTAAAATATTTATTTCAAAAGTCTTGAATTTAAAATATACATATGTTTTAGTTATTATTATTATTTTGATGCGTAACATTTGCTAACTCAATAATATTTATGCTAATCAATCTACACGAGTGTTCGATATATACTCACTACAGAAACACATTAATAATAATATCCACTCAAAACTAGGTTGATAACAACTACTTGATCTACTAAGATGTAATGTTGTTCGACCAATATATGGATGGACCTAAAAATTATTCAACTGATTATTAAAGTACATATATTCGACACAAAAAGTCATACGTTCGAATTCTCCTACTTCGAAAATATATAACCACACGTAAATTTAATTTTTCTTAATTTAAAAATCTAGCTTACAACTTCAAAACCACAAACAAACCCAAAAAAAAAAAAAATTCTATAAACAAAAAAAAAAGAAACACATAAAATCATGATTGGCAATATTCAAGAAAAAGAAAAAAAGAGAAATAATTGTAAGTGGAGAGAGGGAAATATCTGGTTGGTGAGAAGGAGTAGGGGCAGCGGCAGCGCCAACCACGTGGAGAAGGATGGGAGGCTTTGAATTGTGTGCATTTCCTCCTAAGTTGGGATAATATTGACTCAAATCCCCCTCCCTTATGTCTCACTACCCCTTCAAACTTATCCACTCCATTTCCTATTCAACCAAAAACAACCCCAATAATATCACGTGTCACACTCATCTCTTACCCATCACAATTATATTTTTGACGAGTAAATAAAAAGACACAGAATTTTTTCCCTTTATAAAAAGTTAAAAAATTATCCAATTTTGAGTAACTAGTTTAATAACAAGCTCTATAAATCTACCTAGCATCTTAATCGCATGATTAAGACGTACATCTAATTGAAATTTCATCCTAATTAACCTAACATAAAGATTGTTTCTCAATCATGAGTATAGTTCAACAGTTAAGATGTCTTATTCATTCTATTGAAATCAAAGGTTCAAACTCTCATCTTTATGTTTGTTGTACTTAAGAAAAAAAAAACGTAGATATTAACTTTTTTTGAATGAGTTATCTGGTACAAGATATTCCTCGAGAACTAACAGATGACATGATAAGTGTAAGATTGATTGGATAAGTGTTTATGTATAAAATTTGAATGTTGGGAGGAGCAAGAGATCGAGAAAAGAAACCAACTCCAGCACTAAAGTCTATATTAGAATTCGAAATCTTGAGATGGAAATGTAGGACCCACTTAGTATTGTTAATAAGTTCTCTCATATCATATCATATCATATGGCGTGGCATTACCATCGCTCCTCTTCCTTCCACCGCCATTGCATTATATATATCTCCTTCTTCTAAATCTGAACCATTCTTCTTCTTCTTCGTCATATCCATTAATTACCTGCTTGATTTTCTAGTGCTTTCACTTCCCCATGGCGCTCGCTTCCTCATCCCGTTCTCTTCTTCTTCTTCTTCTTCCTAACAACAATAATCTCACTCCAATTACAAGGTATCGTCAACTTCCCCTCCTCCTCTGTTTCTGATTCTTGGCATAAGTGTTAATCAGAGCAATATGATCAATTAACAATTCATTTTCGTCCTCAGCGGGAGGTTGTTGCCGATAACGGGGTCTCTGCAGCGCCGCCGGAGAGATTCTGCCCTAAGCCATAAACATTGGAACACCAGGTAAACAATTAAACGCTTCCAATTGGAACAGATTAATAACGTCGTTCAATCGTGTGTCTAATTAATTCTTACTTTTCTGGTGAAGTCGGAATGCGGTTCTGAGAGAAGAGATGGAGGCGACGGCGGTTCCAACGTCGGTCCCGGTGCGCGTAGCCCTGGAGCTTCTCCAAGCCGGACAGCGATACTTGGACGTCAGGACGCCGGAAGAGTTCGCCGCCGGCCACGCTCCCGGTGCCATTAACATCCCTTACATGTACAGAGTCGGATCAGGTATTCAATCTTAATCGCGCGTCGAATTCGAAAGCTAGGGCAGAAATTTTGAAATCACTTCATATTCTCCGATTAAACGGTGGGTTCGGAATTGGGGATTTTGCAGGGATGACGAGGAACCCTCATTTCTCGGCGGAAGTGGGGATTTATTTCAGAAAAGATGATGAAATTATTGTTGTAAGTAGAGAAATTCATGGACGTGATTGTTGAATTGTTGTGTAAATTTGGATTCTGAAATTTTGGGTTGAATTGGATTAGGGATGCCAAAGTGGAAAGCGGTCTCTGATGGCTGCCGCTGATCTTCTTGCTTCCGTAAGTTTTTTTGTTTTTTATTGTTATTTCTTAAATAGCATGGTTACTCACTTTACTTCATTTGGTTTTTATTTTCTATTTTCTCCTAAAAAAGAAAGACAAAACTAATTTCATTTTTTCAACAACAAAAATGAAAGTGAAACTTACTTATAATGCAAGTTACGATCACTCGAGGTAAAAAGTACTTTTTAAGTTTCACCCATGACACTCAGACGTACGCTATTAAATTTTGACAATAAGAACGATAAATGTATAAAATAAGATATTTATCCATTTCTCGAAAAAAAAATAAAGAGGTGTCAAAATTATAGAGGTGATTAGCAAGAAACCTATTAATACATGAGTATTGTCATAAAAATATATATTTTTTCATTTTAATGAAAAAAAATTTCAAAAATACTTGATTGATCATAATTAAGTATTTTCTAACTTTTTTTAATACTATTTCGGAGTGAATTTGGAACTACTTTTGGAATATTTCGTTGGTACAATATATAGGATGAAATTTGAACTCACGCTTTTGATTGATGGTAGATAAGTGACTTAATTAATTAAATGATTGTTGTAGGTACTTTTTTAGTCCATTAAAAATAGTTTTCAAAATTTTATAATGTTTTATTAAATAATGAAAATTTTCAACCATACTTGCAAGTAAAGAAATACTTAATTAGTGATTTTATATGGAGTGTCATTAACTAAAGAAATACTTTTTAAGAAAAAAAATTGGTCTCAAATTCATTTTTATACTATTGAAAGTAGTTTTTAAGTGCTTCGGAAACAATTAGTTGGACCAAAAGTACTCTAAAAACTTTTTTCCAAGTATTCTAACTACTAATTTATTTTTTCTTCAAAAGCACAAACGTGATAAATTTGAGCCGAGACTAGTTTTAGTAATGGCAAAACAGAGTTAATAAAGATTACAAATTTTTTTAATAGTTGTCTGATATTAGTGATATATATATTTTTTAATTTTTTTTAGTAATAATAGTAATAATAATAATAATTATTATTATTATTATTATTTGTAGGGATATAGTTGCGTAACAGACATGGCGGGTGGATATGAAGCTTGGTCCCGCAATGGACTCCCTATGGCGGAGTTGTAAAGATTTACTATTGGACTTAGCCTGCTGCAAATGTACAGTTACCAACAAAAAATAATGCCTCACTATTTTACAACCAAAAAAAAAAAAACACCCTGTCCCAAAGAAAAAATGTTGGGTTCGATCGAATGTATTTTAGATTCGAGTCTTTTCACTCTCGGTTACTTAGTAGAGGAAAAAAATGCTTTTGAAGCAATCATGTTTAGACTTTGATCAATGTTCGTAAATATTGATAAGCGTAAACTTGTTGTCATTTTTATTTTTACTTAAGTTTAATTGAATTGTTTTTTTTTTAAAACAATGAATCTTCTTCTTAATATTTTTCCATATTGAAAATTTTCTTATTGAAGAGTTTAGAGCAAAATAATGACAAGTCGACATGAAGTGTCCCACAATTGGTCTTACTTTGCCTGTCTAAAAGCTTAGAAAAAAGTTATTTGCTAAAATAAATATTTAAGAAGTTTAGGGGTTGAAGCAAATCGGTGGAACTAAAGTACAAAGTATTGCCCGTATCCATTTGTTGGAGAATTTTTTCATAAATTTCTTATTAATCATTTTGGAGATATACGGTTGAAGATGAGAACGAGAGTGATAAAAAGAAGTAAAATTGAACATAAAAAATCAAAATTTATGGGATTTTTTTTTTTCTAGTACAGTACGTCGTGGGAGTGTAGATTCAAACTCTTAATTTTTTTGTCAAAAATAGATAACTTAACTAGTTGAACTATATTTTGGTTGGCTAGAATTTATGGGACTCGACTTTTAATAAATTGAAGGAGATTGATAAATTAACTTCATCCATTAAATTTAGTTCAGTTAAACTGATATATTCATTAAATGAACATGTTAATTTCTTTCAGATTAAAATTAGCTTAATTGAATATCAAATTTAATATTTGAAATAACGTAAAACTTTTAATGCAAGCATCGACATAAATTATGCAAAATTAGTACAATAATCTAAATATTTATCGATACCTTTACAAAATTTAAATGACAAGTATAGAGCTGACGTGAACATATAGTTCAATAGTAAAAACATATGATTTATTTCAGGTTCGAATCTTCACTTACATCTTGTATTTGTACTAAACAAATGATAGGTACGAAGAAAATAATAAAACAGACATTTAAGGTCCTGTTGAGTAAAATTCGTGTTTGTTGTTTCTCATTTATTCTTTTTTCACGGTAACTATTTATTACTGTGATACTTTCTCTTTTTATTGAAAAAATAAACAAAAACTTGTATCCTCTCCAAACTTTTTAGTTGAAAAATAAATCTTTTATATAAAAAAGAATTTTTTAATTAAATATATGCATTTTATAAATAAAAGATAAAATAATGATTTTATTTATGCTTTTAGAAAGATTTGAAATAGAAAAAAATAAATAAAAAATTTTGATTTTGTTGTTTTTAAAATTAACACTTAGAAATGAAAATCGAGACGGTCTAATTTATCTCTGAAAATTGAATTTTTAATAATTATTTTTCTTAACCGACTTCGTGACAACTAGCATGCCAATTGCCACCCTAAATTTCTGCATAAACAATAAGACAAGAGAATAAAAAGAATAATGAAACAGCTTTCAAAATATTAATTTATAAATGACACCATCCTTATTATATCTTGCAAAAAGAATTATTTTTATTTGTGGTCGAGTTTCTTTCGGGTAGATTATAACTCATAATCTATGATTACCTTAATTAAAAAAAAAACACTGAAAATTATTGTTAAAGTAGAGTTTTGTGAAGGAAAAATAACAAGGCTAAATTATATAAAATGTATATCCTGAGTTAGATGGTTGATTTTAATCATGCCATTATCGTTTTAAAAGTTTAATTTTAACCTGTAAAGTCTTTGAAAGAATTCCTTCACTTGCTTATGAGATGACCAATATTTCATTACCACAACTGTTCTCTCCTTGATGATATAAAAAGTGAGTTGTTGGAATTCAAACATTTTATAAGTCTTTGACCTGGATTTTTGTCTATTTATTATGAGATGGTAGCCTAAAATTTTGTCCATGATTGTGGTCAAATTTGCTTATGACCCTTGGAGGTATACGAGATTTCAATGGATCAAGCTATTAAGAAAGGATTATGGAACGTGGTCACTTGGAGGTATACCCTTGGAGGTAAACACTTTGACGTTTTATAATAAGTTTGGAGGCAGCTTGAAAGATGGCTTTTGAAAAAATCATGTGCAACTTTCGAACTATTTAAGTCTGTTGGTAAGTCAAATGATCACCGTAAGATCAAGCATGATAATGTATCTTCATGAGTCCACGTGATATGTCCTACTTTACGCCCAACAATTTTTTTTTATACAAAAATGGGAGAAGTTAATGAAGGATTTTCTTAGACCATTTTAAAAGTTAAAGGGTTTAATGCGCAAATTTTGAAATGACAGAACAAACTGTGATTTATGTTTTATCAAAAAAAAAAAAAATCTGTGATTTACGTACAATTTATATAATTTAACCATAAAATAATGAAAAACAAGGAAAGATTGAAAGATTGAAAAAAAAATAATAATTTAAGGATTAATAAAATAGTACGAAGAAAACAAGAGGACCAATCAAATTTGATTGCTGTCAGTTAGTGACCCTTCGGCCTTCCGTTAACACCTATGATGCAGGGCGTGCTACTATTTCTTTCAAAACCAACCATTAAAAATATATATATATAGCATAATTCAATCGGTCATATATATTTATATTTCTACAAAATACATTAATTACATTCACATTTAAAAAAGAAAAATTGATTAAATTTGGAATATTTGATATTCTTATATTTATAGATCTTATTCCAGTAACTCAGTACATTTAGAAGTGCAAGTTAAAATTGATGATGATAATGATAAAAACTACCAAACTGACTAAATAAGAAATAACTCAATAATTAAAACATTAGCAATTTATTTATGGATAGAATCACATAATCAACCAAGCTATCCGAACCATTACCAAAATAATCAATTATCAAACTAAATTATTGTATAAGATTTATTTCAATTATAACTTAATTAGTTAAAAGTCGAAGATTCAAATTAAGTATATATTTAAAAAAAAAACCATCCTTTGAAATTTCTACGATTTTCTCCAACACATTTGCCCTGAAATGTTGAACATTTTAGAAAAGCCACGACAAAAGAAGCCGAGACACTGGGAGATTATATCAATGGAACATCACCAAGCCAACGGCCAAAAACGGAATCATATTTATGATGCATCCCTCCCCACAATTTCAAAGGAAAACAAACAGATTAATATCACTTTCTTATAATCAAATTTGTACCTCCTCTCTCCTTCCCTATGAGTAACTGTATGTTCTCGGCGCCGGAGCTCGCCTCCACCGCAGACCAATCAATTCCGTACTGGAACAACAAGGCCGACAATGCGTGGCAGCTCACGGCGGCTACCATGGTCGGCCTCCAAACTGTTCCGGGCCTGGTCATCCTCTACGGCAGCATGGTGAAGAAGAAATGGGCTGTAAACTCTGCCTTCATGGCCCTCTATGGCTTTGCAGCCGTGCTCGTCTGTTGGGTACTTTGGGCACATCGTATGGCATTCGGCGACAGGCTGTTCTGGCTCGTTGGTAAGCCTGGTGCGGCGCTGTCTGAAAGGTACCTTCTTTCACAGTCTCCACAAGGGTGTTTTCCGATGGCTGACTACGTGTTTTTCCAGTTTGCTTTCGCCGCCATTACCGTGGTGTTGCTCGCCGGGTCTTTGCTGGGGAGGATGAACTTTTATGCATGGATGCTATTTGTTCCAATGTGGCTAACTCTTTGTTACACAGTTGGGGCCTTCTGTATATGGGGGAATGGGTTTATTCAGAAGTACCTCATTGACTATGCCGGCGGCTATGTCATTCATCTTTCTTCTGGGGTGGCTGGTTTCACTGCTGCTTACTGGGTAAACGACCTACAAAACAAGTTTTTACCTTCTATTTCCAGTGATCTTCCTTCTCCATATGCTTTGGAATCAAGTTGTTATTTGTGACAATGGTTTCTGATCCGTTGATCATGCCCGCAGGTTGGGCCACGACACTCCCAGGACAGGCAGAACTTCCCACCAAACAACATACTGCACATGGTGGGCGGTGCGGGGTTTCTTTGGCTGGGTTGGACTGGATTCAATGGAGGAGCTCCGTTTGCAGCGAGTCGGATAACATCACTTGCCATTTTAAACACACATATCTGCACCGCAACGAGTCTCTTGATCTGGGTCTCGATGGACATCATTGTATACAAGAAAAGCTCTGTGATCGGCGCAGTTCAAGGGATCATCACTGGCCTCGTGTGCATCACTCCTGGTGCAGGTTAGTTCTTTCATCCATCCTAAGAAAGAAAGATAACTACTAATTTAACCTTATATGGAGAATTCAAATCAAGTAATCATATTCGGTTTGCATGATCAATAGGGCTTGTTGATCCCGTGGCGGCTGTGGTGATGGGCGTATTGGCTGGTTTGGTGCCATGGTACACTATGATGGTGCTGCACAGGAGGCTGGCATTCCTTCAGTGTGTTGATGATACCCTGGGCGTCTTCCACACGCACGCAGTGGCAGGTTGTATGGGGGGTCTCCTTACAGGTCTCTTTGCCAAACCCAACCTCCTGAGAATGATGTATACAGATACCATATACGGTCCCGGCCTTCTGTACGCCATCTCTGATAGAAATCTCAAAGATGGTCTCAAACAAATCGGCATCCAGTTTGCTGGAGCAGTGTTTATTACCCTTTGGAATGCCGTCTTCACCAGCATTATCTGTTACCTGGTTAGCCTAATTGTTAACTTAAGGATGAAAGAAGAGGACCTGGAGATTGGCGACGATGCTGCTCATGGAGAAGAACCCTACGCTTTGTGGGGCGATGGAGAGAAGATGCCATCCTCATTTCGTCTTCCACACACGCCCAGATTACCTTCATTTTGCAGGTGGGATTAAGTTAAACTAAACCAGATTTTTCAGTAATTCTCGTTGCTGCTGCAGTCACCACAGCTTCAGGAGTTTTGAGGCAGCATTTCTGTAAATATAGCTCATCAACAAGAAAAGAATAGCTGTATTCATTATTTGTATAATGATGGTTAATATTTCAAAAGACAATAATTCTCCACCTAAATATAGTCACAGAAATTGTCGAACACATTCCCAACTTCAATATAATTTGTACCTCTCAATATTGTGAAGGGATGTCATCAATAAAAAACCTACCAGCTCTTGAAGTTCATCCATTAAATTCATATCTTATGTCACTAAAACGTATGTATCTATACATCAAAATCTTCAATAGTTACAACAAGAAAGAATAACAGGGGGAGGTTATTAAAACTTTCATCATAAAAAGAAAATGATTATGATACTAAGCGGACTTCCCATGCTGTAACCATTAGTCGTTATTGATATAGATCCATTTGCTCTGACTGGGAAGCTCATGATGTTTCTGGCTTGGTTGTCCAATGATATTCACTTTAATAGCACCATTTATTCTGATCTAATGATCTTGCAAAAAGCAAGGTTCTGATACAGTTGCATACCCAGTGTAGTAGGACTCGGAACAATGTGGCATACTGAATGCAATGATAACTGATATCCTGGAAACTAAGCAAGAGTTAGGTCAATGAATCATCTCTGTCATGAAGGCAGTTTACTTGGCTTTGGAAGCTGTTTCAACAGCTTTAGTAGTTCATAAGTTTTCGTGTCTTGACCAGAATAGAGGCAAAGGTCCAATGGGGTCAAACCTTCCTGGAAATGCAGTGGGGCAAAATATATGTTAAATAGCATTTTGAACCTATGAATATAATCTATCTTAGCTCAGGTGATTACTTTTAAATAAAAGTAAAAACAATTTACATTACTTTCGACAGATTATCAGCAAGAAGATCCTGCGTTACAAGATAAGTACAAAGTAGCGAAAACTAAGTAAAACAAGACATTTCAACGTTCATGCCATTAAGAGCATATAGAAATGAATTTAAAGATATTTACCGCATTTTTTAATGTTTTATCAGCTCCTTTAATTAACAAAAGCCTGACTACATCTGTCCGCCGAGCCTGAACAGCAAGATGCAGTGGCGTCCACCCATCCTGAAAAGAGCAAAATAATAATGGCGTCAATTAAATTTTTGAACTGTAGAAGGCACGTAATCTAACCGTTAAGGATCCCACATTGATAAAAGAAGGGACTTAACAATGGTTTATAATAGACATGGGCTACTCCTCTCATTGCCAATTGGTTTTGAGATGGAACCCCATGAATATTAATATGGTATCAGAGCCCACAAGCTCAAACGAGCATTCGGTCCAAAATGGGATCCGATCCAAGATTGGTGAACCCAAAAGAGGCACCATCTTGAGGGGGCATGTTAAGGATCCCACATTGATAAAAGAAGGGACTTAACAATGGTTTATAATAGACATGGGTTACTCCTCTCATTGCCAATTGGTTTTGAGATGGAACCTCATGAATATTAATACTAACAAAGATAAGTGTAGACATACTTTGTCCTGAAGGTTTATATCAACATTATACAATAGAAGAACTTTGATTGCCTGACTCGAAGCTGTTTGGACAGCGTAATGCATCAAGGTTGCCCCATCCTGTTAACAAGGTTTGAAGAAAGAAAAAAAAAAATTCACTTGCAAGCAAAAACCAGCTGAAAGCAAACATATACTATGTTACACTACTTGGAACTTAGAAAATAGTGAACACAGTTCATTAACTTCGGACAGGAGTTATTAACATGAAATGTTTGACTAAGATTAAAAAAAATAAAGCCTGATTATGGTAGTAGACCACTGCACTTGTGAGCTGTGACAGAAAGAAACTATAGGAGGCCATATATCCTTTCTTCTTAAGATAAAACAATATATAGATTGAAGATTCAGGTGTTCTGCAATTTCACTGTACAACTACATCTCTATAGCAATTCAAATGAGTATCAACAATTCATGCATAAAGTCCATGGCTTGTTTCAATTCTGAAGATAAAACGACAAGATCTCCTCATAGATCAATATCATTCTCTCAAGCTAGTCAACCGAATAATGGAAATACTTTAGGGGGTGGTTAGAATTTTTGCTAACCTTATCACGAACAAAAGGATTGGCACTTTCTCTTAAAAGATAATTAGTTATGGCTTGCTTTTTTCCGATTATAGCTCTGTGAAGAGCAGTGAAACCAACCTGAAAGCAAATGTAAACGAAGATGACTGAGTAATGATGAAATAACAAAGGTAAATTCACTATATTTTATGTTCAACATGGAAGTATTCCCTACCTTGTCCACAGCATTGATGTCGACATTATTTTTCAATAGTTCATCCACAAGGTAAAATTCGCCAGACCCAACAAGAGTGTGTAGAGGTAACCACATCTCCTGAACATAATTTCAAAAACCCACAAGTGGTTACTGTTGCTCTTGGTAGTTTACTTTCAAAACCCAAATCCAAGATATCAATAAACTTGAAGTATATCAAAGAAGAAGATCAAATTTAGCAACAACCTTAGAAAATCACTTAAGGATACAATGGTCATAAGATGTCTTACAGAATGAGCAGCAGCAAGATCAGGCACCCTTTTATTCAGCATAACCTTTTCCTCTTTTGTAAATAACTTGCGAGGTCCTATAATAATATATAAATGGATCATAACCAAAGAGAGACTTACAAGATTATTCTTCCAATTCTCAGAGTCATGCATATACAAAATGTAAAGGATGGCTGATTAATTTCTCTTCATTTAAGTAGCAAATAATGACAATCAAACCATCGGAAATACCTTCAGATTTTTTATCGGCAGGCTGATACTTTCCACTGTTGAAGAATTCTGAAACATCCTCCAGACCTCGTCCATAAACCGCCCACTTGGGATTTTTTGGCGCCACTCGCTCACTCGACCCGCTCATTTCGCCTCTTTTAACTTCCCTAACACCCTCCGCCCCATTAACTTCCCCAGTCGCCGGAAAAGTAGAAGGATTATCAAGAACAAGCGGCTCCAACTGCGCTAACTTGGCTTGCTTGTAAGCCAAATACTCCTCTAAATTCACACTCCTCAAAGGAACAAGCCCTTTCTTCCTCTTCTCAACTCGAGTACCAAACTCCAACTCCTGAGCAATCTTCCGCCTCTCTTTCTTGGTGATGTTAATCTCCGCTTGCGCTTCCTTCCACTCATCCGGCACCAAGTTTTCGGGCTTAATTTCCGCAACGCCGCTCTTGGGCTTAGACTGCGCTACGCCTGTACTGGAATAGCCCGCATTCGAGTCGTCGGACAGATAAGGATCGTCGAACGCGCCGTCTTCGAAGATAACGCAGTCGCCGATGACAAATTCTTCAACTTCATCTGGTTGTATAGAGTAAGAGGAGTGGGAAGACGAGGAAACAGAACAAACTCTGATCGGACGTCTGTGAAGAGGGATGGACGAGAGCTTGATGGAATTGGGAAGAGAAAGGGGAGAATTCAAGAGGGAGAAGACTCCAGCGACGGGAATATTCACACGAGCTGCGACTGACATGGTTGCTCCGACTCCTGATGATGCTGCTCCCTCAAGTCCCGAAAATGGAAGTGATATGTTCACACGATTGGGCCCAGGCCCAGGCCCAGGCCCGTACGACTCAACTTTTTGGGCTACAGGCCCATATAATTCAATTTTCCACTTCCGTTGACCCGAGGTGGCATCTTAATACTAATTAAGTGGATACTCGGCGAAAATTAGACCTCCTCAACGAAAACAAACAAAAAAAAATAGTTCAAGAAACTCAACTAAAAAACAAAGAACATACACCCTGCCAGCTAAAAAACTAAGAACATAATCATTAAATTCAGAAAAATGCAAACTAAAAACAAAATCATTAGTACGCTACGTTTCCTCAAGAAAATGCATATCAACATCATCGAATCTCACCGAGTAAACATCCAAAGTAAATACAACATTAAAATAAACCAATTCGAAACAAAAACGATGAAGTGTTTGAAATTGGAATATAGTCCAGTAACCCGTTTACGCAAAGTATTATTGGCTTTCAAACACACCCCTTTTCAACTGTCGGTGAGACTTAATTTCCATGCCACAAACCAGAAACCAACAAATAATTAGATTAGTTTGCAACGAAGTACAAATGAAAAGTTAAACCGGAAAGTTTCTAAAAGGGAAAAAATGATCACAGAAGCTTGATTTTGTACTCCGATTCTGAAATTATTCAAACTAAACTAAATAAAAATGATTTGAAAAAAGGAGTTATGATGAACAGAAAAACAAGAGTTGGGTACCTGGCAGCTCGAGTAATCTTTACAACCAAGAAATGCTACGTTAGTAGCGGGTAGTTTAGGTGCGGCAAGAATTGAAATCTTAGTTATAATTCCCAAACATAAAACGTTATCGGGATGATACAACTTCAAGACCCGAAAGAATCGACAAAAACTTGATGAAGACTTACACTTCGGGCTCGAGCACAACTCAATCTATTTATGCCTATATTATTAAATATCTAGAAGCCAATTCGGGCTCGAGCACAACTCAATCAATAAAGTAACCTTGCATAACTCAAAGCACCAACGGAGAACTTACTCGTTTTTCAAAATTAAAAATAACAGAAAACTAAAAGTGAGATGGACATAAAACCTTGTAATATTGTTTACTAGCACAAGTCGAAACATTGAACTGATAAACCATGTGACTGACAACATTCGACCAGTTGGGACTGCTTAAAACTATGAGGGTACAGACAAATATTCCGAGTACACTACTGACCATTCATCCACCGATTTCTTAATAGCACCATAGAAGTACACTAAAGGCCTCACACCTCACCTAGCGCCACGAGGAGGATACCTCCTATCTGGGCTGCCATAGGGGGGGGAGTAAGGAGGCGATCTCGAGTGCTCCCTCCTTGATCTTCCACCATAAGGTGGGGAGTACTCTCGAGCCCCTCGATACGGGCTGCGTCTTGGAGACCGACGATACCCATAGTCCTCACGGAAGGAGCCACCACCACCATGGTACCTACCACCACGATCGCCACGGTAGCCTAACACAACAGGGAACAAAACCAGTAAGAATGAGGTTTCAGTAAATTGCAAACACAGACCACATACACTGATGGATTGTGATTACCAGAGTCTCTGGTACTTTTCAACCCCAAATAGTGTCCCGGTGTTGGAGTTCTGGGCCGTTTCCTCCGTGACTGGAAGACAAAATAGAAAAAAGTGTCATCTCATTTCTTTTAGTAACCTATGTCCCAGTCCAATGTTCTATTGCTACTATAGTTTTCCAGACAAGCACTTGGAAAAGAAGGAAAAAAAAACAAGTTTTGACATTGTTGGCAGAGCACCATGATTATAAGAAATATTCATAGGGGGAACCGGCCACCAAAAAAGATGCGCTCGATATCGGGAGTCAGGAAAATTTGACTAGTGTCCAATGAATGCTAGGCATGAAATACCATAAAGCCTGATTAGAAAGTTCTTGATAATGTCCGTTGTTTAGTTGAGTTGAAAGTGAATGCTGATGTAGAAAAGTTGTTGGGCAATATAGTTGATATGTTTAGTTGATCAGGCGCATTTGAAATCTGTGGTTTAAGCTTGTCATTGACCAAGCTGTTTCACTAAAGTTGACATGGATGAACTCATCATCTTTGATTGCTGCCAACATAGCTGACACAACTTGTTCTGAATAACCAGAAAACCTCCAAGTTAAGAAAAAAGGGAAACCAACCACAATTTTTCAATGTTAACCCTGCAGAGAAATCATTGTACCTTCTCCACAGTTATATATCGACCCTCTAGAATTGACTGGTTGAGATGCTTAACACACCGATTAGCATCATCAACATTGTCCATCGTGACAAATGCAAAACCACGGGAAATCCGTGTACGGGGTTCAACCACAAGGAAACAAGAAGCTACCTGAGAATAGGAAACATTACAAAAGATAAATTGATCACTGACTGCACCATGAGCAAGGAAAAAAGCAGTCCAGAACTTGGGAACAGTTGGTATCTAATCCAATTTTTATTTATATTTTTCAACAGACAATATTATGAATGCACTGCATTCACGTTTGACAGGCATGTTCCGGAAAATGATTTTAAAAAGCAGTAATCAGTTTATGCCAAAACTTTTGAAACTGAATAATTAACATTTTCCATTTTGTTCAAATTCAATGTTTAAGAAGTAATAAGCAGACAGTGAGATTTTGTGAATAAAATGGAACCATGTTTTTGTGACCCGTAGTGACATCCAAATTTTCCTACCAAGCACATTCTTAAATTCAATAAATACAATCTTGCTTTATGTTGAAGCACTTGTTTTCGGATCATTGTGAACTAAAGAAAATGTTTCATCTTGCTCAAATTATGCAATCAACCACAACTAATTATGGGTTCACAAACTAACCTTGCCCTCCTTGGAAAAATGCTCTTCAAGGTCTCTTTCAGTGACCCTTGTAGAAAGACCGGTAACATAAAGTGTATTCCCAGTATTAAGAGCATGGTCCCTGCAAACAAGCTCAAAAACATTAGCCAACGAGAAATTAAACACTAACAACACATGCAACAGAAACATCAATAGACCAAATTCAAGTACTGAATTAGAGAGTTGATTATTTGCTTTTCAGAGTTACAGCTGAGAAAACTCACCTCCCACGACTTCTGGACCTTGATCTGAATCAAAAACATGTGTAACCATAAGAATAGGTGATACACTACCAAAGTTCACAAACATATAAGTTGATTTTACTTTACATTTATCTATATTAAAGTTGTAAAAAAAGAAACTAATAACAAACAATGAAAACCAACCTTCCACGACTTCTGGACCTTGGCCTTGACCATGATCTGGATCGGGACCTGGGCCTAGATCGGGACCTGGATCTAGATCTTGACCTTGAAGGAGCTCTCCAAGGGGAAGGAGATCGAGAGTACCTGAGTAAATTAAAACCATATATAACATGAACACCAAGTACCCACGGGCATTATAATTAAACCTGTTTGAATGAAAATATTGTTAAGAAAATGGGAAATCTAAAATTTTATGACTGCCAAGTTTCTTAATTATTACAAATGCACATAATTTCCATCACCCTCTCCCATTGATCCTCAATGGCCCGTAAATTCTAAGGAGAATTGGAGTTTATTGGGATAAAGGTTTACAGCACAATAACACATACAGTAGTAAATCCACACATGCTTCCAAATATCAGTTACTGATATGACAAGTTTTCAAGTCTAACAAATCGATATGCTCATAATGGAAAAGGGAAATCATTAACAGCTCAAATTTTTAAATAACAACCAAGAGTATGAGTTATAGTGACCGAGATGTTTCATGTCTATCTCTTATCGACCCAAGTCAAATCCCGTCAAATCTCCGAAATTAAAATATCAAAAAATTCTGAAGCTCCAGTAGTAGAAACAATAGTCACTCAATGGGAATTTTTTAGTACGATTTTCCAATTGCTACCTATTAGACTTCCATAGAAATCAATAGGTACCAAAATTGGGAGAGGGAATTGCGTACCCGTGTTCTACGACCATGACCTAACCCACTACCCTCAAAAGTTGCAACGACGGGTAGAACTTCAGGAGAATTCTCGACCTAATTACAGACATCTCGAGGGATGAAATGAAATGTTCGAAACTCGTGAACTTATTATTTCCTTCATGGAGGGTCATAATTTAGTTAATCAATATCTCACAAAAAAAAAAGGGTAAAGAAGATCGTGAATGCTTCAACGTTCATTCAATCATCTCTGAGCCCTAGGTACCCCAATATCGTAAATCGAAAGTAAAACACATCAATTCAACAAAAACGTTTATAAGCTCACCTTTTGCGATGAGAATCGGCCTGCACACAGTCAAACATGTTCGATTGTTAAACCTTTCACATCGATCAAATAAAAACAACGATGAACAAATAAATAAATAATAGAGACGGAAAAGAAAGCTTGCCATTTTTCAGAACGAGACCAAAATGAGAACGGCGGCCACCAAAAGCTAGAGAGCAGTACAAACAGAAATTTAGGGTTTCTGAAGACGGCCTCCCCACGAGTCCCAGCAGTCGCAACTCGCCGTCGTGGGCTGTGCGATGGGATGAACTTTAAGAGTTCGTTCGAAGAATTTTCATATTGTTTTAAGAATCATTCGGTGCGGCGTGCGTACGATAGTTATCGTGTGCTCTCGTTCCTGATCCCTACGTCACTGCATTTTGGCCTTCCAAATTTCTTAAATTTTGTCTTTTCATTTTCTTAAAGTAAATTGCTAACTTTATATTTATTTCAAAAAAAAAAAAAAAAAGATTTGCTAACTTTATTTATTGCAGTACCAACCAACTCTAAAGAGTTTTTATTCCACTCTTGAACTTTAATGAACAAGGCTGTAGGCACCAATTTCGAATTCCTATCTTATCTCTAGTTTGAATTAAGCAAAAAATAAAATCTTGTGAGAGTATTAAAAAAATTTCACACCTCATAGAAATTAGATAAATTCAATCCAACTCTGAATGAAAAAATCTATAAATTTAATTATTTGGAACAAACTTATTTGAACTTTTTGTTTTAATTATTATAAAATTATATATGTATATATTTATTTTAATTTTATTTCATTCAACAATTTTACATAGATTATTTATTCTCCAACAACATTTTTAAAATAAATAACTCACTCAAATTCATTCAACACAAAAATTTAAATATTGAGTTTGGTTCGTTATTTAATAAGGGTGGTGTGGGTTGAATAAATTTATAACCTAAACAATTTGTGTTAAATGTAAGAAGTATTTCAATTCATTCCCTCTATAAATATTAAACAATATAATCAATACATATCATATGAATGGAGTATCTATTTTTTATAAACTATTGAATGAAGCCACAGTAACATGGTTGTGCTCTTTATTGTCTCCTAATAACAGTTAAATGCATATTCTATTTTTTCAGTAAGGAATGACCCTCATTCCCTAACAAACATGCTAGTCTAAATCAATCAACAACAATTTGAAACTTTATTTGAAGGAAAATGAATGAAAATCCACGATAATATCCCTACAATACACATCCACAAATTCAACACCATTAAAATACATACAAACATCAATGAACACGATAGAAAATCCCACCAACCACCCAGAATTTTTCACTCTTAGAACACCAGACTCGGCTACTGACTAGCAAAGTTATCGACTCTCTTTCCCATTCGCCTATTTCGACTCGGGATCAAGAGGGACTGATTCTACCCAATGGAAACTACCTTAAGTTCAGCACAAAATTTACAAAGCCTATATGACTAAACTTGCAGAAAAAGCACACCATTGCTGTTAAAGGAAGGAGACTATGTGGTCAAAACATCAGGAATTGCAGTGGAATGAGACCCTAGTATCTTCCCCCCTATATCAGGGAAGTTTTCATGTCCAGGCAGAGGGCTGACTTTCCCGTCACCTTCCACGAGCAACGGATACTGGAGAAGGTGGCCCTGCAACGTCGTGAACTCCTCATCCGTGAACCTCGTCCAGTTATCCTCCGCAATCCTGTTCACTCTTCTCACGCATTCCAAACTTTCTGGCTCCTCAAAACATGGATCAAGCAACCCGAGATGCTCACTCCATAGCGACATTCTGTACCCGTAAATCTGTGCATCCAGGGATTAACAATGATGAGAAAAATGCGATTTGGCAAAAGGGAGAACACCGTATGTTGATTTAAAGCAAAGTTATACAGAGAAATTTGCTTCATTTCCTTCAGTTCTTGAGCTAGGAGATACGAAGTGACGACAGAAAACATTTTAGAATTTCTAATGACACCGAGATTACAAGAGAGAAGGCAAAAAGGACCTAACCTGACCCCGAGGGTGTTTCTTATTCTTTGCCCACGTGTGATGTGGCTGATATGCACCAGTGGCTATCTCGGTGTCCTTGGTTCCCGCCATAGATCTTTGGTTAATATTGGCAGACCCAATAATTACATATTCATCATCTACTACCATCCCCTTGGCATGTACATATATCATAAACCGTTGATGTTTTTGTGCACTAGATATAGATCCCTGATATATATGAATATTTTCGACAAAAAAAGAAATCAAGGTCATGACCAACCAATATAAACTAGCCCCAAAACTAAGATACTTGAATAAAACTCAGAATTTATACGAGAAAATATTGGGGTGAATCACATCCCAACTTCTGAAAGTTCTGGAGATGAAGTTGAAAAGCAGCTCATAGGATGGAACAATATGTGGAATTAACAACTGGACATTAATGGATCTCATGATCATGAAACTTGGGCTATTTTTGGTAGCTAAATGCAATTCCAACCCAAGCTCACCATGTTTGGAAATGATTTACAATTTCTTGTAGAGTATTTTGGCCAAAATGCTGGTTAAGAAAGACTTGAAACATTATAATCAAAGTGATTACTAAATGCTTATAATCACAAGATGAGCGTAAACTAACCCAAACACTTATAAAGTTCCAACAAAATGAGATAAAATCTTTTACCAATTATCACGAATTAAGCTTATACACTCCTATATGAAAAGTTACCGTTGTATCGTCGGTTGTCTGCCCATTGTTAGGAATTTCTTCCCGATTACCAAGGCAGTAGAAATTTAGGTAGTCTTGAGGGCGCAAATCTGGTTGCTGTGATGACTTCAATTCACTTGCAACAATTTCATACATCATTTGCATTGTTTGTCCCTGCAATAATCAAGTGCACAATTCAATATGAGTCAGTATTTGGCTCATGAGTTAGGTACGTGCAACCCAGAGTTAAGAAGCAAGTCTATTTTTCAGTAAGAGTGTTCAAAAACATCGACAATCCCAAAAACCCGAGTAACTCGACCCAATCCGTACGGTTAGGGGAGGGGGGTTGAAACTAATTTGAGTTAGATCAGATTCAATTTTTTCTAACTCAATTAGGTTGATTCGATTCTCGGGTCCACCAAGTTGAACCAACACAACCTACGAAAATATAATATGTAATCACAACTTTTATAAATTTATTATTAACTTAAAATTCATTTCACTTCAAATTGTATAGACTGGGTTAGTTGCTTAAAATTTTTGGCTAGTCAGCTTGTTTAAACCTTAGTTAAAGACATATTTGAAAAGTTACGGAACTCTACCTAAGGTATGAGGTGTGAGTTTTAACTAAAACCCAATAGAACGGAACCAATCAAATCCAATCTTTATAGGTTGGTTTGGGTTGGGTTCGTAATTTTACAAAGATTGCTTGTGTTATAGAAATCTATAACCAAAATGATTGCATTAGATCTAAAATATTACAAAACTCAACCCATAAACACTCCCACATTTTAGTATGTGATTGGCTTATTCTATACCACCAGCTTGTTAATCCCACAGCCTACATAAACCTAGGTTCATACCCTCAAATTTAAAAAATACTAAATTCTATTACCTACAAACTTTTCTAAGTAGAAAAATCCACAAACTGAATGCAAATAACACAAATCCAAGCCCAAATATTCTAAAAGTTGCTTAATATCATCATAAATTTCCATTGTCAACTGTGTAGATTCTCTTAAACCAAAAACTACTATAACACAATTCAATATATTACTGTATCAGCTCGTTTAACAGTACTAGTCCATTGCATTGAGTACCAGATACTGTAGCAACCTGAGTTTGTCCTAAACATTTTGAAATATATTTCAATTGATCTAGAAACTATTTCAGATAGCCATATACCTGCCAATAAAGGATCTCTTGCATGGGACCGCTCTTCGGATCTCCCTCCGGCCACATTGGTATGATAATATATACAACAAATCTTTCCTTAGCTCTTATTTTGCTTGCAATCTTTAGGGCCAACTCCATGGGAATGAGATTATCAGCCCCTGCTCATGCCAAAAACCCATAAATATGTAATGTAGGATAGTGGACATATAACTTCTATAATTTTCTTCCAAAAAATAAAAGTCTAAAATCTGCAGTGAGTTTGCAAACCCAAACAAATGAAGAAGCCTAACATGACAGCATGGTATATGGGCAAAGTTGGAAAGCAGAATCATGTTTTGGTCATTCAAGTTAAACAATAAGACAGAACAATTCTACCAGTACCAGAGAATCAGAGATAAACATCTGACGATGAGAAAAACAGGCATATAATAATATTTTACAGTTCAATCATATTTTTACCTCAAATAAAGATTTATACTCCCACAGGCACGATCAACCACGAGAGAAGAAACAAAGTAAACGACTACAAAGAAACAGAACTTATAATGAGAAACTGACCAGCATTTTTATATCCCGGCCATCCGTACGATGATCCAATAAAATACTGATTTTCAATATATATGAAATGTTGCGCGGATCTGATGGCCTGGATATATGCCATTTCAATGCTTTTCTCTATAGTCAAGTTTTTTGCACAGACAAGGTTCTGCAGCCACAAGAAAATGACATATTCACATCAACTTTGATACATCAACTTTGATACAAAAATATCTACTATCCAAAATGGGAGGGTAGCGGAGGGATAACCTGAGACTCGGCAACATGGACATCTTTTGGAAATCCTTTAACAGACCCAGAGTCAATGGAACGGAAAATCTAAAAACGAAAGATAGACATGGATTTAGTACATAAATGAAATCAAATAACAATGTTTACTAATGAAAAGGAAAGAAAGATTGATTTCAACCATAACAAGAAAAAAAGCCATATAAATTCCAACCTGAACATGCCAGTTTTCAGGATCTTCTTCCCTTGAAACAAATACTTTAGGGTCATCCTCTGGAACTTTTATCGTACCGTCTCTTAAGGTAGTTAGGTTAGGGCTTAATATCCATGATATCCGCTCTATCTTTATCAAAGCATCATGCCAGTGAGAAATTCTCCTGCACCGTAAGCCAAACTCTGTCCATCTTGTGGCTTTGTTCCAACGTTGCTCAAAGTTCATAAGCAAGTCATATGCAGCCGGCCCTTCGATTCGACAGTGCAAGTCATGCCATGGTTGCCGTGGAGCTTTGGTTCCAGCCTAGTGTGTTCCATCCAAAAACAAAGGACAAAATGATGGCAAATACCTCAATTTCTTAACCACCCAAATCGGGTAAAGCATGATTAAATCTAAGGGGAAAAGGTTTACTCAAGTTTCTAACAGTATTATCAAAGTAAAATTATCATTTAATTCTACTCACAGGAAATGTAGGATTATGAAAATCATCCTTAAATATCGTGTCAAGGCCAAGGAACAATCGATGCTCAGGTGTATCGTAGCGACCATCACAGAGATCAAGACCTCCAATAAATGCAGTTATCTTTCTGTTATTACCATATCCTTGTGTATCAACAAGGACACACTTTTGATGGTGTGTGAAGACAGTCCCTACAACCTGGACAAAAAGTTTTTATGAGCAACTTTCTATAATAGAGTGGTCAATCACAAAGCAAGTCAATCCATACAATAACCGGCTTTCCAAATAAGACAAACAAGAACCTTAAAAACCCCAAGACATTTTTCAAAATGACAACAAAGTTCATTTTAAGGTTCCTTATTCCGATTGTAAAGCAGAAGAAGCGCTTCTCCTTACCCCTGACTAGTCCTATCTTAAAAAAAAAAAAAAAGATGCACAAAAGGAATTGAAAATGAAACAAAAATAACATGAAGAAAATCATGCCACAATAATATCAGCCATAAGCTTTTGAGTTCTAACTATGTGATAACATATAGGCTTCTCATTTTGCTCCTTGGCACTGGGAGGGAAGGTGGTAAACCAATACCTTCTGTTTCACATAGCTTAACTTGCCACTTGGATAGCGAGGTGAGAGCACGCAGATAACTGATGAATGCTTGAAAAATTTTCGAGTTTCCTCATCATGTGTCTGCATCAATCCTGCCTGCAACCGAAGGCAATTACATTTTAGAATCAACTCTTCAAAGTCATCTTATATTAAAGAGTTGCAAGCAACTCTTTCAATATCATTATAGAAACTTGCTTGAAGAAAAACATTCAAGGCTTCAGAACTCTAGCCTAAAATGATAAGCATGCATTCCATTCATCCGTTATATGTCATACATAAATCTCACCGTGTTAATGAATAACTTATCGTGAGAAGTCTTATCATCCCAAACCATCATCAAAACTCGGACCCCCTCTTCTGATTTGTATTTGAGCAGATCACCAAGAGTCAAATCCCCACCTCGCGGCAATGGCCTGCTTGGCTCTCTAATCAGCTTCACCTTATGAAAAACCGACCATCCGACGACATAAATCATATGGTGAGCCTCTGATATAGCATGGCAGATATCTTCCCAGCATTTCTCTTGCCTATAAACTTTCCCTCCGTCTAATCCAATCTCCGGCAGCAGCCCATCAGGCACATGAGCATCTTGGTACAGTCTCATGGAGCTCCCTTTCCTAACGGGAAAATAAGTGTGCCGCACGCCCTTTTGCTCCGGATCTCCAGCAATGCCGTGCCGATATAATGGGTTATTCTCAACCGGAGAGAACTTCATTTCGAGTCGTAGCGAAGCGCCAGCCTTCGGCGGCTTATCATTTGGGCCAAGCACCTGAAACCACCCGCTAATGAGTGCACCGGAGGCGATTTTCTGAGCAGGGAATTTGACCGTCCCCATAACTTCAGCGCCAAAGACGTCGTCGTCTTTCACGTTGAATTCCAAGAAGGCCATCTTCTGTGCAAGGGGGATAACGAAATGCTCATTCCAAATGGGACTCTGGGAATTCTTTATGACGCGAGTCCGAGCAACGGTTTGTTGTGGG
>NW_019104492.1:646114-668060 GCF_001995035.1 Momordica charantia
CGACAAGATGGCCTTTCTCAATTGTTTGCTTTTGAAGGCATCCCCAATGCGGGGCACTGAGCTTAGCGGATCTTTAGATCCAAAAATGGTCACTTTCAGCAGCTGGTGAGCTTTTATTTAAAAGGCCTGCTGTTTACAGCTCGAACATTCTCACCCAAAACAAGAAGGTTTCTTCCCAAGAAACAATGTTTCACAAGGAAGAAAGGGATCTGTTCATGGGAAGATCGCTCATGTTTCCAGTGAAACCTTCTTTTTATTGTGTTCATACATCTCTATACTAGTTTTAAAAGTTTTGATTTAATATGTTTGATTGAGTTAATTTCCAAATCTATAAATGTTTTAATAAATTTTCTTTTCAAAAAAAAAATATGTTCTAATAAATTTGACAAAGTTCAAAATATTTTGAGACCAAAAACTGGTGCTTTGACTAATCTGAGTTAATTCAATAATTGGTATTTGTCCTAAAAAGATATTAAAAAAAAACAAATCTCACATATTGTACTAAAAGAAATAGAAAATTTAAGTATAGAAAAAATAAACTATAAAAATTGTAGTTCGAAGTATATTGTAAGTATAAATTTTGCATTAATTCATTGTTAAGATGAAATTTGTAAATTTATTTTAGTGTAAGAGGGTATAAATTCAAAAGTTATTAATAATTTAACTGAATAATTATATGTTCAAGTTTGTCAATTTAAATGTGTGTTTGACCTACATTTAAATTACATTTATTTTTTTTCCAACCTAAACATACTTTAATTATAAGAAAATAAGTACTGGACTTTTTTTTAAAATAAAAAATATCACGTCCAAGTTATTTTTTTTCGATAAAAGGAAACTAGGTTGAAAAAGTTATAAAATAGTAAACAACTTTAAATGTACTATCATATAGAATATTTAACTTTATCCTTAATAAATAAAATATTTAACTTTTTTCAAAAAAATATTTACACTTAAAAAAGTAATTAATCCTTTTAAGCGATAAAGCTTAGATAATTAATTTTTTTTATTAACTTAAACATTGGATGAATATTTGAATGACGTGGCCCATGATCTTCAAGTTGTTGCTGGTTTGTATTATTCTAGGGAATCGAATCTCTTATTATATGATTATTGATGTATTTATTTAATTATTATATGATATAAACTCCAGCAGTAGTCCAGCTTCTATCCTTTTCAGATCAGAGATTGATTATGTAGGGACAAAAATTTCCCTGTACAACCCATGCATTTCACGTGAAACAAACTTTGGTTAAATAACCGGTCTGAATATAGCTTAGCTCGATCATGTTGGCAGTATTTTTGCTCTAAATAATAGTTATCTCTTTTTTTATTATTATTTTGCCATTTAAGACCTATAGACTTTAATGTTACTAGACGTGTTAAAGTTATGGTTTATAAATTCATAATTTTGAAACGAATATAAATGTTGCTTTTTGACGAGAAATAAACATTGTAAAAATACATTAAAAAAAGTATTGTAAAAATAAAAATAAACATATGTAGTGTGTTTCAACTTGTTATTGTACTATAAATAAAATAAGTTAGAATATATTATTTATACAAATTCTATTATTATCTAACATTTATTTTTACATAATACAAATATTTATCTATTGTTTTTTTAATATAAATACTTTATTTATCTACGAATATGTAATTAGACAATTTATATGCTCTTTAATAAAAACAAAGACGAGAGCGAAAATACATCAAACAGGAATATACAAATTTCATTTGGTTGTGTTTTTCTTTACTATTTACTTGAAGAGAGAAAATAAAGAAGAATAAAATATTATTAAATAAAAAAGGATGTCAACAAAATATTGGCACCATATAGATTTCTCCATGATACATGTGTTTTTTAATAGAACGTGGGGAGAAAAAAGTGAACTCTACATTAAAATTTATGATTATAAAAATTTATCGACTTCCTATTCAGTGTTATGTATGGTCCTTCGATAAATTATAGTTTGATTATAGAAAATATGTTAATGAAGGTACAAATTCAGGCAACATAAAAAATTGATAATAATGTAGCTGCTAATTATGATTATTTTAGTTGATTGATCTTTCAATAGGTTAGTTTCAACAATTACCGTTCTTTACCTTTCCTCCTATTTGTTTCATCTAAGTAGATATTTGGTTCACCTTTAGATATTTAGCACAATAGCTAAGAGGATCAAATCATTTCTTATCCTTTTTCAATTTTGGAAATGTTAGTCGATGGTATATTTCATTATACTTCTATAATTCAAAAGTATAATTTAACTGAAGAGGAGGAAAAATTTAGTCCAGGAGATGGGTGGAGCGGCTTCACCCCATCAAGCCTGACAAATTGAGGATTAAAGCTATGTACACTGCATAGCTTCATAATAGGGATATGCTATTGAAGGTAAGATAGTGGTGTTCCTCAGCACTTTACCGACTAAAAATGTGTGAATTTAAATCCTCACCCAACGTGTAGTTGTATTAAATAAAAGTAAAGGTAAAAATGATATATCTATGATCTTATTTTCGTGGGTTTTAAATTAATTTTAATGTTGGGCTGAAACAGTAGTTAGCCTGCAAATGATGGGCTTGCTCATTTCGGCTCACGCTCCAATGGGACTAGTTATTAGAACAGCCTGATAATTAGAACTAAGCATAAAACAATCATTTTAAACATTTTTCCTCCAATGATTTTACTTAAAACCTTTTGTTGTTATGATCATTACAAATCTACAATAGAGAATTAGAGATTCAAATAATATTATTAATAACGCACAACTATTCAAATGTTTATCGTGTAAATATATGTCTTTCTTTTTAGTATATTATAGAACTTCTTAAATTCATGAAGTATATGTAAATTAAGCTTACGAACATAGTTTTAATGGTTAAAACACATATCTCCGACTGAAATGTCGTGAAATCGAATAATTATTAATCATAATGATGCTTATGTTGAACGACTTTTATTTTCTTCTAGAGTTAAAGTAATTGGCGTTAAAACTAATTTGGCTATTGCAAATTCAAAACAGGCCAAAAAAATGGATTCATGAATCAGTTCATAGGCAACATAGGTAGAAGTTCTTCTTGTGAAATTGCACCACAAAGGTCGTCAGGTCATTCTTGAGGAACCGGTCCAACAAATTTGTTGGGCTGGGGTGAATAAATATGGCCGTCATCTTCGGTGCTATGGACTGCGCATAAGGAATACGCTAGAATTGAGGAGTAGAAAAAATCTCCAGTTCCATCACTTGCCGACGAATTGGGGATACTAAACGCGACTCGAGGTGGAACGTGGAATGAAAGAAACCAAGCCAAGAAAGCAGTAAAGCTATGCATGCACTGTGCATAGCTTCATTGCCTTGAAGATTGGAATGCTCTCCAAGTAAGTCCGTGGTGGATAATATCTTTTAATCTTTCCTTTTCATCTCCCGTCATTGTGTGATTATTTTTTTTCTTTCTGATTTCGTATTGGATCTTGATCATTCTTGAATTATTGGTTAATTGGATCTTGAGCATTCTTGATTTATTGGTTAATTGGATATTCTTGAGCATTCTTGAGTTATTGGTTAATTGGATCTTGAGCATTCTTGATTTGTTGGTTAATTGGTGTAATGTATAGTTTCTGAAGCAACAAACTGATCGAGGAGGAAAAACTATGCATGGCTTCAGAATAGGGATTTGAGATAAGATGATGCTGTTTTCTAATTCTCCTTCACAATTTTGGATGTTTGCGGCTAGCTCCGCAATTGTCTAACTTTTAACCACGGTTTATTTACTTTGCAACTAGGGTTAAAATCTGAGCCTCTATTTAATTGGTATAGATTAGGGTTCATTTATGAAACATATTTGGGTGGAAACAAAAATAAATGTAATTTAAATGCATGTAAGACACACACTTAACCAAATCAACTTGAGCTTATAATTTTTCAAAAATAAAACTTGAGCTTATAATTCTTATACTAAATTACTAATAATTTTTTAATTTATACCCTACAATTAAATGCTTACACTAAAATAAACTTACAAATTTCATCTCAATAGTGGTGATTGATATTATTAAATACAATCAATTAATTACTGCAAAATTTATACGGTAGCTCCGACTACCTTTTTTACGCCTCATTTTCTCTGTGATTAATTAATTAATTAATTAATTACTTACTTACTTGTATGTGGAATTTGAGGATTAAAAAACCACCGTCTGTATTTCAACTTTTGACAAATTTCTTAAAACATTTATAGATTTGTAAATTTAACCAAAATAAAAAAGTTCAGTTTTCTTTTGTTGTTTAACCTTTATCCACAATCTCTCTCTTCTATTCAACAACCCATCACCTTCTTCTTTTTTTCAACCCTCTTAAAAAGAAAACTCTCTTATTTGTACCCTCTTTTGTGCTCTTTTCAGCCATCAATCTCATCTAGAGTTGTTATAAATAAATCCATTTAATAGTTGATTTTTTTATATATAATTAAAGTCCATTTATTAGTTGAATTAAAAAAAACATTATTTATAATTTCCGTAGGAACAAACTGAAGAGGAGGAGAAAAAATGAAACGGCTTCACCCATCAAGCTTGAGAAATTGAGGATTGAAGCTATGTTAAGATGGTGCTCTTCCTCAAATTCAGCCATTTATCTGTCTATGAGTAAAAGTTGTGAATTTAAATCTTCATCCTACGTGTAGTTGTATTAAATAAAAATAAAAATAAAAATGACATATTTATAATCTTATTTTCGTGGACTTTAAATTAATTTTAATGTTGGGATGGAATAGTATTTAATGGACTTGCTCATTTCGGCTCACACTTAAATGGGACTGGTAATTAGAACGGGCCTAGTAATCATAGCTAAGATAAAACAATCATTTCAAATATTTTTCCTCAAAGGATTTTACTTAAAACCTTTTGTTGGTAGGATTATTACAAATCTACAATAGAGAATTAGATATTCAAATAATATTATTAATAACGCACAACTATTTCAATTCATGAAATATATGTAAATTAAGCTTACAAACATAGTTTTAATGGTCAAAACACATATCTCCGACTAAAATGTCGTGAAATCGAATAATTATTAATCATAATGATGCTTATGTTGATCGACTTTTATCTTCTTTCTAGATCGCGTTAAAACTAATTTGGCTATTGCAAGTTCAAAACAGGCCAAAAAAATGGATTCATGAATCTGTTCATAGGCAACTTGTGAAATTGCACCACAGGGGTCCTCGAGGTGGAACGGAAAGAAAGCAGTGAAGCTATGCATAATATCTTAGCTTTTAATCTTTCCTTTTCATTGTGATTTCGTATTAGATCTTGAGCATTCTTGATTTATTGGTTGTTAATTGGATATTCTTGAGCATTCTTAATTTATTGGTTAATTGGTGTCATATATAGTCTCAAAAGTGGCATTTCCCATTTTTATAGGGACTTCTAGTAATAGTATCTCCAATGATAGCCCCTCAAGATAGAAGTTTTGTTTTACTGGTAGATATAAATTTTGCATTAATTTATTTATTGTATTTAATATATTTACCTGGTAAATGAACCCTGATCTATCATTTTTATAACAAATATTTAAAATTAAAAAAAAAGCAACCATTTTTGGATATAAATCAAAATTTCAACGTAGGATGGCATAAACATGGCTGTTGGGCCGGGTACCCGCCCGGGATTTCTTTTTTTACATCCCTAGTCGAATGGAAATTAGAATCAAAATTAAAAACAATAAACTTACTTTTAGAAAAAATTAAGCCTGCTTCTACAACTAATAGATAAATATTATTGAACATTTATGTAATGGACATATGTTCATGGTATCGTGGATAAAAACTAAATAAAATCATAATCCAAACTTTATGAATGTAAATGAACTTCAGACTATTTACAGTGGAGTAATCATGAATAAATTAAAAAGTGAACCCCTAAGACAACAAAGTGTTCTAAATTACCATGAACCAAAAACAAAATAAATATTGATTATAAATAAATTATAATGAACCAAAAAACAAAATAAATATCTAATTTAGAGTCTTGAAACATACATAAACCAGTCGGCCTTCAGTTCAGACTTTAGCATCCCTGCACCTGCTAAGATGTTGGGGACCGAACCAAAATTGAGAGACTCAATCTGATGAACAGATAAATATTGCCGCCTTTTAACACGTTGATCCGTCAATATCTCTATGCTCTCAGTGTTCGGGTCATACAAGATAAAATCAAATCCAGCAACCAAACACAAAATCTTCCCATCCTCGCAAACTTTGATGAGTTGGAGGTGAAATGGGAGTATATCATCATCATCAAAATGGTCATAAATATGATCAGTATGGCGAGGATAACGAAAATCGTGGTATGAAAATAACAAATGGTCTGGTCCAAGAACAATCTTCTTCCATCTTCCATACCTGCTACTCGAATTCGATGGCGATGCAAAAAGTTAAATACAGGGTACCGTCGAGGACTCCAAAGAAATAAGAATGACCATCAGGTTTGGGAAAATAAATTTCCTCAACTTTCTCATCTTCTATATCCAAACGGTACATGCCATTCGTTCCATCATCTGCAACCCAATAGAGGCCTCCATTGAAGTAACCGCAATGATCATCAACTTCAAAAGGCACAAAGCCAACAGGGACCATTCGGGACTTGAACTTGTGCCAAATGCAAGAATCTCTACCAAAGTAGAGAATTTGGAATTGGATTTATCAGGCACTTCGGAATTTCTAACTAATTTGTACTGCTTTGTTTTAGGACTAAATCCTAATCCGTAACGATAATCTATATCCCTACCGGAGATGGGAATGATGAGGTACTCATTTGTCATGGGATTTAATATACAAATAACAGGTCTAGATCCCCATGTCCGTTTAGGCTTAAAAGAACAACAGAGGAGTCCATTGCAGGAATTGATGATCGAGATAAAATGAGTGGAAAACAAATCAGGATGGAAGCTAAATGAGCCAAGGCTGCTGACCACTCCCAAATGTTTAGGATCCAAATCCACACAACAGAGCTTGTTAAACGGAGAAATATGGGCATAAAAGAGGTTTGAAGTTGAGATCGAAGAATGTAACTTACAAGTTAAAATAAAATTGTTCCATGCTTTACACACGAGCCGGCAACCGGGCAAATTGAAGAAGGGAAGTTTGGAGAATATTAGCTGAATCACATCAGGCGGAAGTGGAGGAAGTGAAAGCTCATCCCAATTTATCTTATTCGCATCAGATGGAACCGGAAGGGGAACTGTAAGTGGAAAAAGCTCCTCCAATATCTTCCTCGTCTTGATTTTCCTCTTCCAATTCCTCGTCTCGCTTTTCCTCTTCTTCAAACGGTTGCCGCGGATGCCGACTAATTGAATCCAAGAAAACCGACGACACGAATCCAAAGAAACCATGGCTGCCCACTCATTAGGGTTTCCATCCTCTTCTATTTATCTAACTCGAAAAGAAGAAGAAAAGGAAAAGAATAAGAGTTCTCCAATCCCAACTAGATTCCGTATAAATCTTTTAATCAATTTTGTTCTTAATATCTTTTTATTTTGTCTTTTCCATATTTTTATTATTTCCATATCTCCTTTTTGCTTTTTGTTTTCCAATTATATATACATTCTCTCCTTCCAGGATACTAATAATAAGATTACACGTTTTTTAACCTGTTGAGAAATATTGGAATGTCTTTGAGATTTTTACATTTGATATTGATATCTTAAATCTTTTTCTTTTCTTTTTCTTTTTTAAAAATCTATATATATTTTACTAATTTACAAACTAAGCTATTAATATATTATTATAAATATCAAATTTGTTGGATATCTAAAAGATGCNCGAATTATCGAATATTCCAATCCAACTTATTATTATTATTTTGCAAAGGCAAACTTCTTATTTTACCTTTAATAATAACAACATAATATTCCAATTCAACTTTATTAGCTGGAAACTAATACCGATGACCAAATTACTAATTTACACTCGTTATCTACTAATTTTGCAGTGGACGACGTCCATGGGGAGTGATTAAAAAATATTTAAAAAAATGGCAAAAAAAGTGAATACTTATCTTATAATGCATTTAAAATGTCACTTATTTTAGAAAGTTTTGGTAGGTTGGAAATGTCTTATGCTTCACCTTTTTTCCTTTTCTTGGAGAGCTTTGAAAAGGAAAAATGAAATTTAAAAGTTTGATTAAGATATAAAATTAATTGGTATATACCTTGGATCGAAAAATGAAATTTAAAATTTTGATTAAGATATAAAAGTAATCTTTCTACCAGACTCTTTTACCATTTGCAATGGCTTAATATTTAGATTTGAAAAGTGTGACAATTAAGTAATTAAACTCAAATATTTATTGCAAAAATATTTTGCAAAAGAATACAACTAAACACAAAATATTATTAGATAATATTATATTTGAATTAGATTTAGTTTAGCTTATATTATATTATTTAAATTAGATATTATTTGAATTAGATTTAGTTTGAATTATATTATTTGAAATAGATTTCCTACTCCTAGTAATTATTGGATTATATTATTTGAATTAGATTTTCCTATTCCTAGTAATTATAAATAGGTTATTAGGTTAGTATCAAGCAATTCAATTCATTGATTTCTCTCAACCCCTAAAAATTAACATGGTATCGACATTGGCATTAGTATGGTTGTTTGATGGCATTGGCATTGGTATTGGTATTAGCATCGGCATTGGCATGGTTGTTCATTGGGCATGTTACAGTTTCTACAACATGATTATTTGTTGGCACGTGGGATTCTGCAGCTTCCGCATTATTTTTAGTTTGGTTTAGCTTTAGCTTTGACATTTTGGTTTGATTTTCTATTTTGTTTTAAGCATTAGTTTGACTTATTTAACAAATTCACAATAGTATTGTGAGTTTGAGGAGGGATGTTAGATAATATTTTATTTAAATTATATTTATTTTATATTATATTATTTGAATTAGATTTCTTATTCCTAGTAATTATACTATTATAAATAGATTATTAGGTTTGTATCTAACCAATTCAATTCAATGAAATCTTATTTTTCATTCTCCCTATTTTCTCTTAACCCCAACAAATATGTGAGTAATGTCGTAATTAAATCAATTACATGGAGGTGTTACTATTAAATGAATTTCATTATTTTTTAATTTAATAATTAGAGGAGTGAGATCAAATAATTAGCCTTTGCTATAGTAATAAAATAATCGTATTTATACACTAATATATAATTAAATAGGACTATATTGGTAACAATATTCCAATAACCCCTTTATAAACCCTGATGACATCGCCTGTGAATTAGAATAGACAGCATGCAAATTTTCAACGTATAAACCCTGAGTGATTACATTTTTATTCTTTTAGGTTAACTTTTAATATATTTCCTAAAAGTTATCACTCTTGACATTTTAGTAATTATATTATCATTTATCAATTTACATTTTAATATTTATTAATTAATTACTATATTTTTTTTATACTTATTAATGGATAACTAAATGTTTTCTTAGTTCTACAATATATAATGTGAGAATTCAAACCTCGATATTTTGGTCAAGAATATATAATCAATTGACAATTAAAAAATCAGATGTTAAATATTCATTTGGATAAGAATAATTTATGATACGGGATGTCAACGGTCCGCTCAGATTCTCATCCCTGCATATTATTGAAATAAAAAAGAGTATGACACCACATCTAATAGAATATACACTTCTAGATAATTGAAGAATGAAAAAATATACTATGTAATATTAATTCTATAGGGTTGGATTAGAAGATTTTCAATTTTACAAATAATGTATTTTTTTTACATATGGGAGTGAGGTTTGAACTCACAGCCTCTCGGAAATATGTTTCAATTGAACCATGCTCGTTTTGGTAATTTTAAAAATAATGTATTAATTAATACAATGCATTGTTTAATTGAATATATTTTTACTACTATTTAAGTACACAATAAAACTACTATTAATTAAAAAAAGATTCAAACCACCGTAAATGAATTAAAAACTATATTTTTTTTAGAAATTAATTAAAAACTATATATGACTAAAAGACAAGATCCAGCCCCACATAAACATAATTTGACAAAATCAAAACTCTCCCTATATATATAAATAAAATGACAAATTTTTAAAGAAAAATGAGCACACTATATAAATATGTATATAACTTAGGGACGAAAAATTTAGGTTAAATTATAAATTTGGTTCATGAATTTTTAAAATTGTGTTTAATAACTCTATAAATTTTAGGAAGCACTTAATAGATATATAAAACTTCAACTTTATGCGTCAATACGAACATATCTAACTTCATATATTTATGTCATCACTCCACATGTTTTTGCATTAAGGAAAAAAAATCAATTTTATATCAAATAAATTTAAGTTTTTAATACGAGCTCAATTGTAAACGACATCTAATAATCTCTACTAAGTTCAAATTCTCCCGTACTAATTTTTTTTTATAAGTTTTAAATATTGTATAGTAGATTATAAATTTATTATAAAAAATTTATATATTATTATTTATTATATATACAGTTTGCAACTGATTTATTTTATATATTATTATTATGCTATCAAATGACGATGTTGAGTTTCTCTCGAAGAGATATCACAAATACACGTCCAAGAGACGATCATATCATTTTTTTTAAATAATTAGACGTAGTGCATAATTTTTTCTTGGAGAGACCACCAACGATGAAAAGGGTGTGGTCGTCTCAAGAGATCGCCAGAAAAATTTTAAAAGTATTATTTTTTTAATAAATTTTAACAACACATTATAATATGTTTCGTTATTTTGCAAACAAGTTTCTTTCTTTCTGACAGAATTTTGCAAACAAGTTTAAAATGAAGTATTATTTAAAAAAAAAAGTCCCATAAATATAACTTAAAAGTTTTAGGACTGAATTTACAATTTGAAGATTAAAATTAATTTAAAATTTAAATGATCAAAAAAGAAATAAAGCCGCCGGAGACTGAGGGAAATAAATAAAATAATAAATAATAAAACTTCTCAGATCGATCAAGAGCAAGGACAGCCATAGCCAGAGCCAAACTTATTCCACCAAATTTCTCCAGCACAGCGGGCTTGGACTTTCAAGACGAAGACCAAAAATTCGATACTCTTCTCCAAAGGAACTCTTCAATTTTCAGATCTTGCTCTCATCCGTCCTCCCAAGGGTTTGCATCCATGGCGAAGCACCGGCAATCTCGTTTTCCTGCTCGGAAGTCGTCGTCTTCTTCTACTCTCATATTTACCTTGCTAATTATGTTTACCTTCGTCATTCTCATTCTTCTTGCCCTCGGAATCCTCTCGATCCCCGGCAATTCCGGTGATTCGCCCAAGGCTCATGATCTGAGCTCCATTGTGCGCAAAACTTCCGACGAGTATGTGATCTTGTGGCTTTGCTTCCATTTTTTCGTTCTGATTAGGATTAGCTGTAATTAATTGTGTGGATTGCTTGAGTTTACCTAGTATTGAGGAGGAGAAAGGGGAGCAGTGGGTTGAAGTGATCTCCTGGGAACCTAGAGCCTTTGTTTATCACAACTTTCTGGTAAGTTTTTTGTATTTCTTCCGATCTATAACGAGAGATTTGTCTTTATGTCCAGTTTTCTTGGTGATGACTTACGTTGTCTCTTTCTTTGTGAAATTATTGTATGGAATTCTTAAACTTGGTTGCTGTATGCTCATACGTTATACATGGTAAATGTGTCTTTGGAACTGGGGCTGCATATGCGAAAGAAAGCTAAGGGCATGTTTGAGATGAAGTCTTTGAACTTGTTATGGAACTCTGTCTTATTGTGTTGAAGGGGTTAAGGATAATTCTCATCTGTATTTGTCTTTGGATTGTAGTGGGGTTTGAGTTGACTGAGGCCTGTTTATTAATTCCGAAGTAGTGAATTACTGAATTGGTTAACTTTTTAATTTCTCAGACTAAGGAGGAATGTGAGTACCTAGTCAGCCTTGCAAAGCCTAACATGCAGAAGTCTACCGTTGTTGACAGTGAAACTGGAAAGAGCAAAGATAGCAGGTGTTCTATTCTCTTCCCCAGACTTCTCTATTGTTAGTAATGCTGGATCTCTAATGTGGAAACCTCTGTGACCTTTCTTTCAGAGTTCGCACCAGCTCCGGAACATTTTTGCCTAGAGGACGTGATAAGACTATAAGAAACATTGAGAAAAGGATTGCTGATTTCTCCTTCATTCCCATGGGTACATTTTTTGAGCCTCTTTCCCTCTTGATGATTTCCTCCCGCTAGGACAATAATTAATTCTCATCTTGCAAGGTTAAAATAAAATTTTGGTAATTTTGTAATTTATTTCTGAGTGCACGTATCATTGCAGAATTTTTTTTCCCTATAGTCTAACATTGTCAATTATAAATTTCCTTTTGTTAAGAAAAATCTTTACAGTTATGCCCAAGACCATTCGAATAGACACAATTACTGTGCTAAGTTTCACATGGACGGGGAAGATTTTTAATCATTGTTGAAAAGTTGAAAAACGAACACCCCCTCAAATGTAGGAACACAAAAATGGTCCCGATATGGTCTTATGAGCTTACCCACCCATTGTCCCTTTTAAGAATGAAAGAGAACAGCGTTCACCTGATCATATGTGCCAATATTTCTTTATCATAAGTAGCTATCGTCTTGTTATGTTTTGGATTTTAATGTTATACATCCCTTTCATATCTTCTTACTGAAGCTCACACATTAAATATGCAGAGCATGGAGAAGGACTTCAGGTTCTTCATTATGAAGTGGGACAGAAATACGAACCTCATTTTGATTATTTCCTTGATGACTTCAATACAAAAAATGGAGGTCAACGTATAGCAACGGTGCTTATGTATCTGTAAGCAGTATTCCTTATTGTTCTTCATTATGCTTTGGTTTACAAACAAGTGCTGTTTTATCATGCATTGGTCCTCCATTATTTTATATGACTTCAATCATAATTCAGCTCAGAAGTTGAAGAAGGAGGCGAGACAGTGTTCCCTGCCGCCAAAGGGAATATCAGTTCTGTACCTTGGTGGAACGAGCTTTCAGAATGTGGGAAGAAAGGACTTTCTGTTAAACCGAAAATGGGTGATGCGTTACTTTTCTGGAGCATGAAGCCTGATGCTTCTCTAGATCCATCAAGTTTGCATGGTTAGATACTCTTAACTTATAATTTACCATTCATTTTACAGAGCATGATAGGTTTCAGTGATGCTTGTTTATATGATGGGAAGTATTGGATTTTCTTGATAAGATGACGCCATTCCTTCTCCTGTTCATTTATAGGTGGTTGTCCTGTTATCAAGGGGAATAAGTGGTCTGCTACTAAATGGATGCGAGTAAACGAATACAAAGCTTGAGTTTATGCAACAAAGGTAATTTCCATTCGCCGAACCTTGAGCTAGAATTGCCATCAAACGAAATAACTGAAATTTGCCCGAATTGCTCAATCACTCACTTTAAGCATGAGACAATTTGATTGGAGTCTAGTTATGTACTTCCAATTATTATAATTCCTTCCTTCCCTCATCCCCTGCCGTGCTCTCGAGGATCTTCACCCTCATTTCCTTGGTCCACCTCCACAGTAATAGTGCAGCTTAGGTCAACGAATACATCTAAAAGCTGTGAAATAGGAATAGTCTTGAATTTTTTGAAAAATCTTTTGATGCTTTTAATCACTAAAGATTTGATGCTTCGTTGTTTGGCAGGTTTGGTTGACTTTTCTTGTTACTGCTCAAAGTCACATATGCATTTGCTGCAGGGAATCGTCATTTCTATAATTTAACCTTGTGTGCGAGTACTCGATCCCTAAATCTATGAATTTTGATGCGCTTAATATTTTACTTACGAGCTTACGTTGTCATTGATTTCTTGTTTATGGCCCCTCGAGAGAATAAGAGTTCATATTTTTTGGCAGAATTTCCAGCTCCAAACCTCAGTTATAGATTCATATGATATGTAAAAAACCAAAGGTTTCACTCTTGATGTACAACTCCCTTGCTATGTTATTCTATTTGATAGGAAACCCTTTTATTTTCATTTTCTGTGTTCATCTCTATTTCAAATATATATTTTTTTTACCTCCACTTTTAACTCAATTTTAGATCAGTGTTTTATTTATTTATTTATATCTAATCAAATCTCCATTTTGTTCTTCACGTTTAAGGAACTGATGAGATGGAAAGTCTCACTGTTTCTTTGTTTAATTTTTGTTATATTGTAATCTGGAGTTCTCTGAAGTTTGAGGTGTCTGGTTACACAATAATTAATTTTTTACAGAAAATTATAAAACTCAACTGTGGTTTAATTTATATTCAGGTAATTATGTGTCTTTAATGATAATTAATATTAGTTAATTCAATGTCACTAGGGGACCATTTGGTAATTTGTTATGTGGAATTGTGTTTAAGAATCAATTTACAAAGTTTCAATCGAGTGGATCATAGGAAAAACAATTTAAAAGCGAGTCAATGCAAAGAAAAAAAATAGTTGTCCCGTATTTTTTTCGTCTATTTCTAGTTTAATAAGCAAAAATTATTTTTCAACTTTAGTTTCCAATCCACAAAATATTTATAAATCATTATCATTCTTCAGCCTCGGCTCTTTTACTTGATTAGAACACTATCGAGTAGAGATAATTAGGTAGAGAATCTCCACTTAGATTTTCCATGGGGTAGAGATGGGGAAAGTTTTATCCCACCAAGACGAGAATGAGAAATACATTCCATGTCCCCGCTCCCTACCCTGCTTACTTCTTTTAATATATATATATGCACACCAAATTTCCTGCAGGGAATCCCTACCCCGATTCCTGCGAGAATGTACCCCATGCACATCGATCGAGCCTTCAAGTAATAAGAATAAATGAATTGATTGTGGATACCAACAATCGAACACATAGAAAATTGAAGTATTTATAAGAATGAATTATAGAAGATTAATCGCAACCATATGTCATGGTTTTACATTAATAAGCCTACAAAATAGTATATTTGAGAATGATTTTTGAAGATCTTGAAAAAGTTCTCAAGGATTTGTAAAATACTTTTAAAGTACTTCTTTCAGAAGTGATGGTGAGAAAAGTGTGTATTTTAAAAACACAAAACACTTATCAAAGCTGAGCGAGAAATATACTAAATATCTGCTCTTCGTCCATCTATTCCATAAAACTTGATCAAATTATTTCATCAATCATTGAAATGAAGAACTTGAAAATTCCAAACAATTCTCTGAAAGAACAAACTTTGTTAAACTATCATCAACGTATGTAATTGCCATTTAATTGCCCCATTTTATTCAGAAGTTCAGTGCTCCAAGCTGAACCCACATCTACTATTTTTCTCACGATGAAAAATATTGGCATGGAAGAAGTTAAAGAATTAACTCCCCCCTCTGCTGCTTAGTGCTTTGCGTCGATCAAATTCCTAATCACATATTGCAGAATTCCGCCATGATCGAAGTATGCCAGTTCCACCTGCACATCAAAGCGGACGAGTTTAGATTGCGAGAAAATGGAAACTTCGACCTGGTTTTTGGGAGTCGTTGATGTTTGGATTCGAGACATGGGGACTATGGTTGGGCAAGTACCTCTGTGTCGAATCTTAGAACGCAACGGAACGACTTCCCGGTGTCTGTCACCACAGCCACATCCTGACCAGGTCTGATTTCACCCACATTGCTTGGAAGATCGATGGTGTAACGCTCGTGCCCAGTCAACCCGAGAGACTCGGCATCCTCCCCAGCCTTGAAACATAGAGGAACAATGCCCATACCGACCAAGTTGCTGCGATGTATACGCTCAAAGCTCTTTGCTATAACTGCTTTAACACCCTGGAAGCGATATTGGAAAAGTATTTAACAATCACAAAGGGGGGTCTTGAGTCTCTAAGCCAATAACTGTTGTAGAATTTAGCTATTAATAAATCATAAAAGTACAAACCAGAAGCATTGGACCCTTGGCAGCCCAATCACGTGAACTTCCGCTCCCATACTCGGCACCAGCGAGAATGATTGTATCATGCCCCTCGCTTTTGTACCTCTGTAAACAGACATATGATCTCAGTACAAGAATGGAGAATCTGAGCCAGGCGATCTCAAAAGTATTGGTTATGGTAAAGAATGATTAAGAACCTACCATTGCAGCATCAAATACAGAGAGTTTTTCCCCACTGGGGATGTGTATTGTCTTGGGTCCAACTTCCCCCTTCAATAGTTTATTGACCAGGCGAATGTTGGCAAAAGTGCCACGCGCCATTATCTCATCGTTCCCACGCCGACTGCCATAAGAGTTGAAATCTCTTCTGTCGACCCCGCGTTCGGTAAGGTACTTAGCAGCAGGGCTATCTTTATGAATGCTACCAGCAGGTGAGATGTGATCTGTTGTAATGCTATCGCCAAAATTGAGCAAGCAGTACGCGTCTTTTACGCCATGAGGCCCCGGAGGAGACATGCTCATATCTTTGAAATAGGGAGGCTCGTGAATGTATGTCGACTTCGGGTCCCAGGAGTAGAGCTTTCCTTCTGGAACGGATAACAGATTCCAAGTTGCATTTCCTTCAGTGATTGCTTGGTATGTGGCCCTAAACATGTCAGGCAGCACACTTGATTGTACAACCTAATGGAGAAATGAATAAGTTCCAAATATAACCCATCCAATAACTCAACTGCTAAAAATGACTTCAAGATTCAAGGAGCTTACATTTGCAACTTCCTCGGTAGTTGGCCAAATGTCCCTGAAAAATATTTTCTTTCCATCCTTTCCCAGCCCAATGGGTTCGGCTTCAAAATCGATATCCACCTGCAAAATAGTCTCCGAGTTAGGAACTTGACGAGTAATCAGTAAGACGTCGAAGTAAATAAATGTAACCATGAGTTATGCACTTCGTGGTTACATTCATATTTCATTTATATGAAATGGAACTGGTTTTTGAGTTGAAGAGATTTTTTCAATCTTACTGTGCCAGCAAGAGCATAGGCAACCACAAGGGGTGGAGAAGCAAGGTAATTAGCCCTTGTCAACGGGTGCACACGACCCTCGAAATTTCTATTTCCAGACAGGACAGCCGCTGCAACTATGTCTGGATGTTCAAATATCATTAACAACACAGTTATTACATATACCTGAAAATAGCATCCGGTCCACCTAATGCAAATAGTTACCATTTTCAGTTATTGCCGAAGCAACTGCTTCGTCGATGTCTCCTGAATTTCCAATGCATGTAGTGCATCCATACCCAACAATATTGAATCCTAGCTGATTAAGATACTTTTGCAAGCCACTGCATATGTCACAATCCATACAGAACAAAACATGAGGATCTCTCTCTTAAAAAAAGAGCCCATTTATTATAGTGTCAAAAAAATACCTCTTCTCCAAATATTTAGTCACAACCCCAGAGCCTGGAGCAAGACTTGTCTTAATCCAGGGCTTAACCTGACATAGAAAGTCTCAACGGAATCAAAATCGATATTGCACTCTTGAACCAGTTACTATGAATTTGATAGGACTAGACTAGATACCTTGAGTAACTTAGTAGTATCTTGTTGTATTTTCTTATTAGAATTTCAAATAAATTTATAAGTCTTATTATCAAAATTTAATAGTGAGAGAGAGAGAGGTGTCATATTAATAGTGGGTGATGATAGACATCTAACCTCTAGCCCAAACTCACAAGCTTTCTTAGCCACCAAAGCAGCTCCAAGCATAACACTTGGATTTGAGGTATTTGTGCAGCTAGTGATAGCTGCAATAACAACATCCCCATGCCTAAGCTGGGCTGGGGATCCATGAAAACTGAACTCTGCAACCTTTGCTTGAGCTTCCTTCGATATCGCAAAACCCTATAACACATCATTATAGAAGAATAATAAGAAGAGTGAAATAGAGGGGTGACGGATTTAAAAGTGTGCAGTCAGAAAAAATTTCTAGTTGAGAACTTCAAGAGCACTCATTTTTGCCCATTAAAATAGCTTTAACTTTATATAGTGTCCAAAAGAATTAAGGATACTTGTAATTTATTTCAAAATTACTGTGCAAAGGTCTAAATGTCCTTCACCTTGAATCCAACTCTATTGTCCAGGCATGCATGCCAATCAGCTTTCATTTCTTTTAAGGGAACTCGATCGTGTGGCCTGAAAATTTTGGTTCAAGAATGTAAGGTTAAAAAATGCGATCAATATTGAAATATACTAGGATAGTTCTAAAATAACTTCAGCTACCTTTTTGGACCTGATATGCAAGGTTCAACATCCAAAAGATTGAGTTCTATACGAGAGGAGTACACTCTTTCAACTTGAGGCTGCATTCATTGAAATCCAACTCAGACCCAAAACAGTTCAAAATATTGAGTGATTTAATGATTCAATGATTCTTACAACCAGAAAAAAGGAACTCAGAGAGAGAGATAGAGCCATATGATTTCTGGTAAAGTTTTTTAAAAATGTCCATGTAAAAATGACAATGAGATAAAGAAAATGGGTAGTTTATAATTACCTCACTGTAGTCCACAAACATCTTGTTAGCCCGGAGATAGGATTCTATCATAGAAATCTAAAATGGTAGTTTTCAAGTTAGCACTCGAATAAAAGCAACGTGAACTATGCTAGCAGAATGTAATTACGAAGATTACTAACTGTTTCATCTTTTCGTCCGGTGAGTTTTAGATACTGCAGGGTGACGTGATCCACAGGAAAGAATCCCATCGTTGCACCGTACTCGGGGGACATGTTGGCAATTGTGGCACGGTCGGCTAAAGACAGTTCACTCATACCTTCCCCTGCATAGAAGAAGCAAAGTGGTATTATAAAATAATGAGTGGCATAACAATTGAAATTGTTATTAAAAATTCGGATGTTATACATATGCAAAATTAGAATAATAATCTCCTGTTTGATTTTTCCTAGTCTCCATCTGTTGGTGGCAAAGTCAAATGGGAAAAAGAAGTCGATTCCTATTCTCCCTTTCCATTCTTCAGTAGTTCAACACATGAGAGGACTGATGGCAGAGGAATTTTAGATAGCAAGTAATTTTTTTTTTTTATAAGAAACAGGGGAAATATATTAGAACTCAAAAAAAGGAGAAACAACCTATGGGCAAGGGCCGAGGAGGCCCTCCCCAAAAAACTACCACATTACAGCTTGCCAATCCCGAGAAAGAGAAGCTAGACTATAATTACAAAAGAATCTCCTATAAGTACGACACCAAGATGCCGTAGTAATTTGTACACTTTCAAAAAAAATATCAAAAGGTTGAGAGGCATTGTTGAAGACTCTTTGGTTTCTTTCATTCCATATACTCCAAAAACAAGCTCTCCCAGCACAACTCCAAAGGACCCTCGCTTTCCCTCTTAGGGTGCCACCGCGAACAATTTCAATCAACCACTCATCGACTTTCTTAGGAAGACAGCCCGAAATGCCATTTATAATCACCATTTTAGATAGCAAGTAATAACCGCATAATAATCCCATCTTTCTCTTATAATCACCATTTTACAGTACTTCTATTAAGTATTTGTCATTTCCAGTACTAGTTACATGCTTGAGAAGTTATATTATGCTTACCATAAAACTCCACAAACTTGCCAACAACACCATGCTTTCTAAGCATTTGAGTAACAGTCAAAACCAAGTCTGTGGCTGTCACACCATTTCTCAGCTTTCCAACTAATTTGAAGCCAACTACACCAGGCAAGACCATGCTCATGGGCTGAAATCGAAGGAAAAAAGAAACGAGAATAAAGTAAACCATTTTTTAAGAAGAGAAAAGTCAACCATTTCTTGAAGAATATAACAAGATTGGAATACCATTAATGCCCCAAATGTATGATTACTAGATATCATTGTTCCAAAGAGGAATTGGAAAATCAAATAATATATAAGAACAGCAAATTTATATCCATTTATTTGGGTAAAACTGAATCCTCAGTTCTCTCAAGAAAATACAAATTCCAAAGTACTCTCTACCTGTCCAAGCATTGCGGCTTCTGCTTCTATCCCACCAACACCCCAACCTGCAACACCCAATCCATCGATCATCGTTGTGTGAGAATCGGTTCCAACAACACTATCAGGGTAAAGCAAGCCATTTGTGTTGAATACAACTCTCCCTAGATATTCGAGATTAACCTGAAAAACAATAGAAGATTAGTTCTAAACATAATGGCTCAAAAAATATTTTTCTTTTAAGCTGACAAGACTATCCGAGTGCCGAAGTCATTCAGGACATGGAAAATCGAATGAATGAGTTTACCTGGTGAACTATACCGGATCCTGGAGGTACAACAAGCATGTTATGGAAAGCACTGGATCCCCATTTCAGAAAACCAAACCTTTCTTTGTTTCGTCGAAATTCAAGCTCCATATTTGCCTGCACTGCATTTTCTGTCTTTGCCACATCAACCTGAACTGAGTGGTCAATGACAAGATCTACTGGAACCTGTGTTCAATTATTCATATATCAGATATAATTACAAATGATAGAAAAATAAAAAAATAGAAGTAATTCAGCTTACTGCTCACCAATGGATTGATCTTATTGGAATCACCACCAAGCCTGTTCATTGCATCTCGCATGCAAGCAAGATCAACGACAGCAGGCACACCAGTAAAATCCTGAAAGACATATTTTTCTTCACATTAAAATGACATCACAATTCCATAAGCAACTTTCCAGAAACAAGATTGGAGAGTTAAAATGCTGACCTGAAGCAGCACTCTAGCAGGTTTGAATGGAATTTCAACCTGTTTGGGAGAGGTGTTCTCCCAATCCAGAATCTTCTCGACATCCTTCGCCTTAACGGCGAACTCATCGCAGTTTCGAATGGCCGATTCGAGAAGTATCCGGATGGAGTATGGCAGCCTTTCTGCCAAAGAAACACCCAGCCAACAATCAAAATCCAACCCATTATAACGTTTCAGCAGTTTCAACTCAGACCACTCAAACCAACCATGTTTTTAGCTCGGAAGCAGTGAGAATCAAATAAAGCTATCAACGAATCTCATGAAAATGGGCTTGTGGAAAGAAAAAGCGTCTGTTCATGAATGATTCGAAAGGGAAAAGTCACAAGAACAAACACACTCCAGGTTTCCTTTTTCCTTAGTATTTCACAGGAATCAAGCAAACAGTAAAAAAGAGAAGGGAAAAAAAAAGGCAGGACCACTCACCGATTCTAGGATCGTTCAAAGCAGGCAAGCTGTAGTACTTTCCAAACGCACCCCCTTCGGGATTCTCAAGCGTCTTCAAGATGCTATTGAAAGGATTTTCTGTCGCTGTAAAAAAACCAACAAATCGAACATCAGACAATTTAAAAGAACACCCAAAGTAGCCCCAAACATGCAAACAACAGAAACCCAGAAAGAGAGAGGGAGCAAAGATCGATTTGACTGGAAGAAGAGTACCCATGGATGTGATGGATGTGAAAAATCCGCGAGCAGAGAACGAGATCAATCAACTAAAGAAACCAAAGCAGAAAGAGAAAAAAATGGAGGTAGAAATAGTAAGAAATCAACTCGGCTGGATCGAAATCTCAAAAAAATGGAGAGAGAAATAGAAGGGGGAATCGAAAAGGGAAGACAATGTCGTAGGCGGGCGCAGTAAAAGGTGGAACGTTTTTATGGAGCGGTCAGTCATCACATTTTGTCTATATGGGATCTCTGGATGTCGCAGAGGCGGAAAGATCAGTTCTGAGTGGGCGGTCCCTACACCTCCCAACTACCCCATTCGCAACATATTTGGTGCAATTTTGCCACTTTCTTGCATGTTCTTCATTCAGTTCATGAACCCTTAAGCAAATTGATCAAATTTTTGACATGGGTATGCGTTTTTATTAACTTGTCACCAGCAATTCTTAAACTTAATCCTTTTGGAGCATGTTTTTCCTCTGAATTTTGGAGTATTCCTCTGGGGAAAGTGGGATTTCTGGTAGTTTTTTT
>NW_019104492.1:668065-689246 GCF_001995035.1 Momordica charantia
CTTGAAGTCTTCGTATGAATGATGTGCGGGGAGGAATTTGGATAAGATTGTGAGTAATTAACAAATTACACAGGGTTTTTTTTTTTACAGAATTTGTTGTTTGAAGTAGTTTTCAGAAGTAAAAAGAGAGCAAATTTGAGATTTTTACAGACAACGAAAAGCTGACACATTTTTTATTTCTCGACCAACTATGAACAAAGGCAATCGCATTCGCATTTACAGATGGCGGTAGTAATCTGCCAGCGAGGCTCAGTCGTACCATATTATTGCGATGTCTAAAATTTAAGCCATTTTCCTATTTTTGTCTTCTCTCTTTATTTTTACTCCCAATTTCTTCAAAATTCATTTTGATTCTTTATTTTGTTCACTTAAATTAGAATTAAAGTATTTAATATGATTTTTAATAATAAAATTTATCTATTATTATTTAATGGAATCAACAAAATAACTCGTTTTAATTTCTTAATTGTCTTAGTGAGTAAAGGAGACTCTTAATTGTCTTGGCCCAAATCTATTAAATAGATCAAACCTTAAAATGGTTGAATGAAAAAAATTCTCTTAAAAAGCTATCTTGCTTTCTAAAGGTAGTATTCTTTGTTTTCTCAAAATATGTTTTCGACTTTATTTCTTTTAATTAAATCATGTTATTGGATCTGCTAAATCAATTTATAGTAGATGTTCTACTGCGTCTGACAACTAGATTTGTTTTAGCTTTCCATAGTCAGGTCCAACAATGTTGAAGAATTATTTTATAAAGAAAATTTATAGTGTGAATGGAAGGAGTATGTCTCATGAATTATCTCTTTTCTTTTTCTAACTTTTTTATATGTTAGGTACCTTTTGTTCTAATTTTCTTTTTTAATTTTAAATAAATTTGATTTCTTTTATTTCTTATTATCAATTTGTCAATTTAAACTTCAAATTTATTTCTTTAAAGTTAAACTTAAATTATATATTTTTAAGCTGAAATTATATAAGCTAAATATATAACTTACCCCTCTTAATATTTGAACGTCTTTTAAATTTAATTCCTTATATTTTAATATTTTTCAATTATATCTTACCATGAGTAGATTCTAAAATTAGGTAACAATAAACTTACACGGTATGATACTGAGTAAATTGATCATAAATTTAGAAGATGAATTAAGTTGTCCCAGAAGAGTATAGTCAATTACTGCTGAATTATATTCATTTTGACTCTCCATTTGTGGTATTAAAAGAGAATTTATATGATCGTGTAGCATGTATTATTGTGTATTGTCGTTTACGTTAGGTGGGAATTGGGATTCATTTAATTATAAAATTGTCTCTTTAATCCCGCCGGTGTTTGTATGAGCTCGCCATGCTGCATCCGTATTTAACTTCCATGAATTTGATGTGGGAGGTTTCCATTGGGCTCCTGTATTGTCTTCAATTCGCCTTGTCAGTTGCAAGTCCTTGTTTGTCGACTTTCCTTCTAGATCTGTGTTTCGACCTGTTGATTATGTATCTGTCAATCGCCAATTGAATGTCTCTAGTTTTTTAATGAACACCTTTGAAAATTGATTTGTTTCTCATTTCCCAAATCTGCCAAGCTATGCTTCTTCTACGTTCTTCTTCACCAGTCTTATCAATTAGTCACTCCCAAGACGAAACATAGGGATACAATTTATCCATATATCTTTAATTAGTTTACATTCCTGTAGGATACGTTGAGTAGTCTCTTTTTTTGGATACGTTGAGTAGTCTCTTTTTTTCTTGCAAGGACAAAACATTTTTTCGGGATTGATAACTCTGATTTTAATATTTGGGGACACATTAGTCCCATAAAATTAATCCATAACGCACACGTACCATTTATGTATGTATTTTTATGGCCCTATGTTTTTGTCTCTGTGTGCCGTCCTGCAGCGAAGAAGAAGAAGAAGAAAACGACTCGGTCTTCGCTGATTTCTTTAATCCTTCAACTTAAATCCACTGAGCTTCCTCCTAATTTTGCAGATTCAAACATGACACTCTCTCGAGAACAGCAATTTTTACATCTTCTTGTACGACGGCGTTTACGTTTCGCTCAAGAAATCGGCTTATTCGCCGTAGCAGCGGCCTTTTCGCCGGCGGCAATGGCGGAGTCGGCGGTGGATACTCCGCCATCGCACCGGAGAAATCTGGGGGTAGTAATTGTGGTGTGCGTTGCGGTGGCGGTGTCGTTGGGCGCGTTGCTGTTGTGTGTGTTTGGCCGGAAAATCGTGGCGAGTTTCCGGCAGGCGCGGCGGAAGCCTAGAGGAAGGCCGAGGGATGAGAGTGGCAGGACGAAGCTGAGGAGGTTCGGATTCGAGGAATTGGAGAAGGCGACGAAGAATTTCAGTAGCGAAGTTTTGTTGGGTTCTGGTTCGTTCGCTAATGTTTATAAAGGCGTTTTTGAGAGTGAAGAAATTGTGGCCATAAAGAGACCGCACGCTGATTCCTACACAAGTGTTGAAGAATTCAGAAATGGTACAAATATTCCTCTTTCTAATTCCCCTTTATATTTACTTTTTTTATTCTTTTTAACAATAATACACGTTTATTCGATAGTACCTATCTTTTTATCGATATCTATCGATATCGTTAAAATTTTGACAAATTAGAGAGGAAAATGTAGAAAAAAGAGAAAATTTCACCGCTACTTAGTTTTAGATGGGTGGTGATTATTTTTCTTTTTAGAAAAGATTAGGACATGTCTCACAGTCTGGTTCGTGAAATTTGAAAATGTGACTAATATATTAGTATTTATTAAATTTAAAGTTTAGAAGGATATATATTAGACACAATTGAAATGTATAAGGTTTGTTCAATGTATTTTAAAGTTTAAAGATCTATTAAACATAATATTGAAAGTTGAAAGATGTTTAGACACATTTTAAAACTCGAAGATTTATTAGACATCATACTCAAAGTTTAAGGATCAAAATTGTAGCCAACATGAACTTAACTTAGCGGTAATCGACATTAAGATATCATGAGTTTGAGTCCTGCATACCCTCTTGCTAATAGTCATTTACCCACTTTTTGGTCATGCCTTTTGAGAACAATTTGTTTATATCTTAAAATTTAACGAGATCACACCATTGTAACTCACAACTTTTGTTTGACGTTCGAATACATACGTTTCATGGACAATGACGTTTAATAATATATAAGCTATCAACTTAAATTTTTTTTGGTTTAGCTTACACAATATCAAAATAAAAAGTTAAGTTGGGTTCGAACTTCTCATAATCTCGTAAACACATAATCTTTCTTTCCTTGACACCCAATTGAATTGTGCCCCTTAATGAAAACATCTAAAAACAACTTTATAACATCATTTCTCGAACAACATCAAAATGAAAACTTCAAAAAAGTTGAGGTCCTAATTTAGTTCTAAGTGTTGGTTTTTGATAACAGAAGTGAAGCTGCTGTCATCAGTAAAGCACAAGAACCTTGTAGCTCTGGTGGGATATTGTGAAGAAACTACAGGTACAATAATTATTAATTATAATCACACAACACCTCAAAATTAGATCAGAAGCTAGAGCAAACTTAGCAAAATTTTAAGTTGATTGATTAATTTATTGGCAGAGAATGGAGGTGAGAGAATATTGGTTTATGAATACGTGCCAAATGGATCGCTGCTTGATTACATAATTGGTAAATTTTATATAATAATTTCATGTCATTTTCTTAATATATATAAATATTTGATCAAGTTTTGTTGTGCTGTGAGCTGTGGTTTTTTTGCATAGGCCGTGAAGGAAGAAGCTTGACTTGGAGACACAGAGTTAACATAGCTATTGGAGCAGCCAGAGGTATTGAAATTGCTTTTGCAGAGCCTAAAAAATCAAATTTTGATCAACTCTAGCGTGCAAAATCTTGTAGATTCAAAAGAAATTCAACAATGTGTGTATACTTTTTTGAAGGGATTGCTCATCTGCACATTGGGATGAAGGAGAGCATAATCCACAGGGACATAAAGCCAAGCAACATCTTGATCGGAGACGGATTTGAGGCAAAGGTTTGTGACTTCGGGCTAGTGAGATCGGGCCCCGTTGGCGATCGATCGCATGTGAGCAGCCAGATCAAAGGCACACCGGGCTACCTTGACCCCGCCTACTGCTCTAGCTTCCACCTGACTCCCTTCAGTGATGTCTATAGCTTCGGCATCATTCTTTTGCAACTCGTCTCTGCTCGTCCTGTCCTCCCTTCCAACCAACCCCTCCCTGATTGCCATATTGTTGAATGGGCAAGCAACCTCTCCCTATGCATCTATTTGTATTTACTATTTTAGAATACCCAAATTGAAATGTGTAGAGCTTTAGGAGGCCTTTTGGAGCGTGAGTTTAATATCTTAAGTTCGAGAATTGAAATTTGAATTGATCGTGAAATTGCAGGCGAGACCAAGCTTAGAAGCAGGCAGAGTTGAAGAGGTTTTGGATGCAAATCTTCTTGCAGAGCCATGTGACATGGAAGTGATGCTAAAGATGGGGCAACTTGGACTGCAATGCACTTCACAACATCCCAAACACCGCCCAACCATGACTAAGGTTTGGCTAGAGCTAGAGGAAGCTCTTCATGTAGCTGACAACTTCATCAACAAGACGAAACTTCCGAGGCAGAAATCAACGGATCTTTGGTTCGGCAGGTCGACGGAATTTGAATACTCTCAAAGCCTAGTGAGCATTGAAGGCATCAAACTCGAGAAGTTTCACGTCGAAATGGATGGTTTTGCATTCAAGAGTGTAAGCTTAAAGTGCCTGGAGATTAATAGTCTCTGCATCGACATCGATCAGACAAGTATCAAACAGCTGCCCGTGGCTGCAAATGATGAACAAAATAAGAACTGATTGTGACAAAGATGCATAAAAATAGACCGGGCCAGATTCGGTTCAGCTCGGTTTTTCTCTGGTCTGTATAGTTGATTGAACATTTGGTGCAGACAATTCAGTTTTCAGGAACAGAACAGAAGCTTCTATTTTCTGGAATAATTCTTCAACTTCTTCCATAGAATTTATAGAGCCCAAGCAATGTAATCCAAAATGAATGGGAAGAAAGAAAGGGAAAATTTTTGAAAATGTAAAGATGAAATGAAATGAAAGAAAATCTTCTTGGCTAGAAGAAAAAGAAGGCTACCTTAGATTAAGCTCTATTTCCCTGGTTCTTCCTTTACTTTCTGCTCAAATTGTTGGAAACTACATAGAGTACATGCCATGTTAAGTGTTAAATCATGCATAAAAATAAAAAATTACTGAACCTTCTTGTGTTAACTTATACTTGATATTCATTTGCTGATGGGTCATGGAAGTTCTGAAGACCCAGAACTAGGTAGGTACATAAACAGCTAGAAGAAGAGTGGTCAGCTTCATCAGATTGTGTTAAGTTTCTGCAGGTGTGGCACAAGGGGCTAGAGATTTTGTAGGTAGGATAACCCCCCTCCCTCTCAAAGACATAGTACGGCCTCGGACTGAGCTCGCTCTGCTCACGAGATTTGAGTCAAGAAACACAACTATGACTGTGATGTCGTCATGAAAATGGCGGCGGACACCACGGTCGATTTCCCTCAAATCTGAATATCGCATTTCTCGTTTCTTAGCTGCTTCCTGCATTGCAGTCTTCACCAATCTCTTAGCACTTCCCTGCATGAACAAAAGCAGAAGATTTAAATTTGGCTTTTCCATTCCCAATTAGCTTTTCACCGCCACTTTTTATGAGCATAATGCAACTTTAAACAACGGGAACAATCAGAAACACAGCACGATGAGCAGATAACTAGTAGATTCAGATATCGACCAGTTCCTTGGCAATGGAAATACATTTCAAGTACAATCAACATTAACGGCGAGATAAATATCTTACATTATGCGGATTATTTTGAATGATATCCACGGCCTGCTGATTGCTAATGTGCTCCCACAGGCCATCAGAGGCAAATATGATAAACTGATCATGTGGTTGAAGTTCATGCACCGAAATTGATGGTTCGCAGCTCAATATTGGCCGAGAGAACGGTTCGCGGAGCCTAAACTTAGCATACAATGGTTCCCTGTTGAATTCAGCCTTCTTTAGATACGCGTCACCAATGGATCTGGAAACCTGGACGAAGACATGCTTAAAACGCCTTGTATGACAATTTAAGATAAATTTACGTTAAGGAAACAGCGTCATCCATGCAAATGTTGCTATAATGAAACAAGGACCTCTTAAGCATTTCTAATTGAGAGGGAGAGAGAGGAAGATGAACTTGCTAGAAGTGAAAAACAGAGCTCTTTACTGACAAACCAATAGATAAGCAAGTGTAGAGCAACAGTTTTTTTCCCCTCTTGTCTTCACTAAAAGAAATCTCTGGGCTCAAGGCCTGACCTCAATAGTTCAGTAACATACAAAAGACTATAACAAAGCCTAAAAACGCATTCATCTTCATGCTTCACACTTCGTTCACAATACTTAAGATGACAATTATATCCTCGTGTTTGGCAGTATAAAAAAAGTTACCTGTATTAAGCCTTTTACTCGCCATACATTATGCTTCAAAACTACTATGTGGGAGTCATCTGGGTGTAGAGAATGCATCTCACTTCTGACGGATTCTATGCTCACATTATGCTCTGCTGATAACTGAACGGCAATAACCTCGTCAGTCGCCCGCACGAGCCTTCCCAGCACAGCACGGGAATCACCAAGGTTGGCTATGTAAAGGGTGCCATCGCAGATCACACCGACCAGGCAGCATGAACCAACAGCTGCAATTTGGGGCTTCATTTGCCATTGTTTGGTCACTAGAGAAATAAAGCCTTCTTCTGTAGCTTGAAATGCTTTCTTTATCACATCAGATGACATTGATTGTTGCTCTGAGGTGAACCCTGCATTTTCAAATGAAAAGCTCAGACTCAATTACACTAAAGAACATGAACTCATTTTAAATCTTAAACCCCAAGTCCAACAATCATAATTACAACACGAGTTCTTACTTTTCAGATGCTGGAAAAGATTATCATATACGTAATTTGATGCCTCAGGCCCACCATGGCCATCATAGACACCAATAAAGGTTCCATATGGGCCGGATTCAAGCAAGCTCAACGGACCCGATTCGATCTGGCTCTGATCCTCTAGCAAGTTGTTGGCCTGGACAACAGCCATTGAAAATTCACCATTCACGTGTTGTCCTATATCTTTGTACCAAAGCAGCCCTTCATGACGGCCCCCTGCTGAATCCAAACCGCTGTGTACGATATTGTCCGAGGACGGCAGCCAGCAAGCCCTCAGAAAGTTCATCAAGCTGGATAACATCCCTCATTTCATCAACGCCAACCCCTTAACTCCACATTCAAAAAGGATAACAGTACCATTCTTGTCCAAAAGCCCCCACCAGCCCGCTTTTCCAGCAAACCAACAAACCAATTAGAAGAAAATAAATCACTCTCAATAAGCAAAAAAACTCCTCAATCTGATAATTGGCTCCTCTAAGTGCATATTTCGGTCAACTATCTCGATGAACTACAATAAACACAAAATGGAACAGAAACCCATCATCTCTTCTGCTTCCAAATCAAATTCAACACAGGAAAACAAAAACTCTCGTAATACGTTGACCAAATATCGAAACTAAGAAAGAGCTGCAGCAAACACACAATCCAACATTTACATTCAGCACACGAATCAGAAACCAACTCATTCTCACACCTAAATTCCGAAGACTAAACGACGAGTACGAACTACAGAAATAAGAGACGATGAAAAGAGGAATATGAACTCACTCTAAAATTAGGCTATTCGATCAGTTCGGTCAGCTACTAAATGACACCAAACGAAAACGATAGAGATCTACAAGAGACGGGGCAATACACGTGGGTTCGAAAAGCGGTAGATCCACAGATTAAATGAAACGAAAACAGTAGGAAACAGGGGTTTGAAATTCATCGGCCACCATAAAATAGAAAATCTCCCAAAACTTTTTGTTCCGTTTTCTGGGGCACGATGGAAATTGAAGAAGAAGAAGAAAAACCCTCAATCGGTGCGAAGAAATGAAGTGAGATTCAGAGGAAAAACGGAACTGAAATACTTTGGTGTGACAGTGGCACCTGGAACTCGTCTAAAAGGAAAACCAACAGCGATGGCGGAAAGGCAAAAATTGCATATGGGGTTTCAATGGGCTCCACAAATATGAACCAGAGACACAGAAAGTGGATGCAAAGGGGAAGAATGGAATAGAACAATATCACTGATCACTACCATTATTTATTATAATTTTGCTTCAAAGTTTGTACCTTTCTCTGTGTGGCCATGTTAGTTCTTTTTATTTATTATTATTATTATTTTGCAAGCTCTTATAAGATAAATGTGGGACTGTTGGTATGGAGAAGATTTCTATGAAATTAAATAATTTTCAAAAGCTGTTTGCAATGGAGATATTTTTTAAAATAATTAATTGAGCTTTTGGTTTTTGAAGGAAAAAAAAAAGTTTCTAAAAATAGTCCATGGGAGTAAAGTAAAAGACTTCCACCAAAAGGAAAAAAAAAATTTACAAGACACCTAACTCATTTCTTCCTTATTTTTTATAATTGTTGTAGTTAAAAAAGAAAAAAATGACCTCTTAGACTATAAATAAAAATTTTAAAATAATGATATATAGTTTTTATAAAACATATTAGAATGGAGAGATCAAAATAGGCGTTTTAAAAGTTGACATTAAAATGAAAAAGAGGGTTAATAAAATGAATCAAAATTAAAATTGGACTGAGTAAAACAATATTTAAACTGAAATATTAAAAAAAAAAATGTGGGAGTGTTGGTTGAGTTATTGGTAATGAGGTCCATCGTGTCTGTGAATTGTGATGCCCCAATCCCTCTCTTACCGCCCAGGGGTTTCTTCTTGTGACCTTTTTTTAATTTGCATACGTGTCTCCTATTTTCACGGTCAACTTTGCCACGTGGCACGTGTTACCCTTTTTCTTCAACTGCCTTCCCCTATTTTCCCTTTCTTCTTCTTTATTTTCCATTCGTATATAATTCGCCCCACGCCCTCCCATTGACTTTACCAGTAGATTTTTATATTTTTTATGCAATAAATATGAAGATAAAGGTCAAAACGAACATAGCTCAACGATAATTGACATATATCTCTAATAAAGAGGTTATGAGTTCGGTCCTCCACTTTTATACTATATATATATATATATATATATATGAAGATAGATAGTCTTTATATACATATATATATATATATATATAAAGATGAGATATTGAACATTCAACTTTAAAAAATAAAAAATAAAATAAACTTAACTGTCGATGTTGACATTTCTTTTTCTTCTTTTTAATTCATTATTTATCGGATTTATTTCTCTCCCTCATCGCAAACTTATTTTGTATTGATCTTTTTATTCAAAATGTGAATATAATCTCATACTACTTATATCTAAGATTGATTTGCTTGACCTTTTATGAAGAGTTATATGTTCAAAATTACTCATTATGCTATAAGAATAATGATAAAATGAAAAGGACTTTGTAAGGTATAAGGAGACTGCACCAAAGTATTGATTAAAAAATAATAATTAAACCAAATGCATTAATTGGAGAGTGAAAACGATAAAACCAGGTAAATGCAATTTTGGACCAATTTACATAATTTAGTTGATATTGTATACATTTTTATTTTTTAAATTATAAGTTTAGTTTATAAATTTTTAGAGCTGTGTCTAATATATCTAATAAATTTTTAAATTTCTATTACCGTATTTAATAGGTTTTTAGAATAGTTTTTCATTCTTAAAATAGTGTCTTAAAAGCCCATAACCTACGGGTTTTATGTAGGAAGACATCAAACTTTAATTATGTCTAGTAGATTTATAAGAGGCAAATTTTTAATTATGTCCGGTAGATTTATCTGAGGCAGTCCATTAAAATCTTTTGATTTTAAGTTACACTTTGTTATCTAAGTTGTATCTTTTAGTTGACGATTAACTACGTAGCCATCAATGTTGAGCTGGTGGGTATATTTAAACATTTTATTAGTCAAAACGCGATATAGTTCATTAGGATTCTTAAATATCATTATTTTGTGATCATTTTATCACTTTCTGCTTAACCTAAAAATTTATGATTTATAAAATACTTTTTAAATTTTAAAGGCCTATTAGACACAAAATTAAAAATCGAATAACTTATTAAACACAAATATTCAAATTTCAAGAACCAAAGTTCATCGATCTAAATTAAATATAACACGGTAGATAAAATATTTATATTATCATTTTAAATATCAATTATTTTACCTCATAATTATTAAACTTACGGGAAAAAAAAAAACTTAAAATTGGGACCGGGACTTTGGAGTTTGTACCAATCCATTTAGTCAACAAATCGACCATTTATATTATCTTCTTATTATTTTTTGAGTTCACCGTCCGTCTCCGTCCCTTTCATAGAAATTGCGATTAGAAGATACGATGATGGTGGCAAATGGAGACTGGGAAAAGCCCTGGCGGCGGCCGGCGGGAAATACTAAAGACAAAAAACGCGTATTTCTTTTTCAAGAATACTTACAACTTTATTGGTAAACATCAATTTTATACTTAATAATTTGACTAATAGAAAATAAAAATGCATAGAAAGATATTTTTTCTATTTTTCAAAAAATAAAAAATAAAAGAAGTGTTAAATTTTTAATTGTGATCGGTAGGAAGATGAGTACTGTACCTAAATATTATTGTTCGTATTTCACTATGATATATTCTTTAGCTACTCGACATACAAGGCTTTTGGTGGGTCTTCTTCTCATATGGGGTTGAAACCACTTAAGACGGTTAAATTTGTTCTTCTGTTGGTTTTTCTTTACCTCTTAGTAAGACTCGTGATTTCTACATATTTCTTCTCCATAAACAATATTGTTGCATTTTGATGTTCATTGCCACTACTTTACTCATTAGGCTCATTGGTTTAGTGATGAAAATCCTTCTCTTTAAATAATAGATTTATGTGTGAAACATCCCAAGAACATACTTTACAACAACATTTTTCTTCCGAGGCAATTGTAAATAGATTATATGCAGTCGTTTCGCCCCTTGTTCCCCAGTAAAGGTAATATGTTCTCATAAAAGGTTGTCTCCATTCTAACCTAGCTAGCGAGCGATCCTAATTTACGACAAAGAACAAGACGAGAATCGAGCATACTTTTTGTTTACTAATCTTAAAAATAGTAATATATATATATGTGTGTATACAACATAAGGGGTAAATTGACATTTTCATAATACTACAAAAAAAGAATCGACAAAATAGGAAGAATATCAATAAAATTTCACTAACATATACATAATATTAACGTTAGTCGTTTTAACTTATTTAGAAATGGTGAGACAATTATATGTTAATTTAAATATTTTTTCGAGTTTTTAATTTTTTCATAAATATTCATCGACATCAATATTTCTATGAAATTGATAGTTCGATATTTCTTTCCAGATCGACATTTTAAAATATTGGCATATAGAGGCCAAATATTGAGCTGAAAAATGGGCGTTGCTATTGTTTTGATGGTTTGTTTTGGATTTTGTTTCAGTGGCGAACATAAGCACTACTTTTTTGTTGAAGCAGAACGAAGGGCGCGTTAAACCCGTGGTCGCGCCACCAACCCAGCCAACCCCCACTTCCCTTTTGCCCCCATCTTAAAGAGATCATCTTCAATTTCTCATATCATATCACCACTTCCCTGTCAAATTCTAAGCTTCAATCGGAGTATAGTTTAGTACAAAAATACTAAAAAACACGTATTATTACCTTATTTAAAGTTAGAGATTTACTTTTTAAACTTAATCTTTGTACTTTGCATTTGATTTATTTTGATCCCTGTACTTTAAAATATATGTTGTGGTCTCTATATTTTGTAAGAGTAACTATTTTACCAAAGCGAGCCTAGTTTAATGGTAATTGACATATATCTCAAACCAAAAGTTTGTGAATTTGATCCTCTGCCTCTACATGTTATACTCAAAGTAAATGTTTTGAAAGTACATTAATCAAAATGAACTAAAACATAAAATACATTAACCAAAATAGTATTTAAATGGAAAATAAAAAGTACTGGAAGTTTCAAACTATATAATTCTACACTTTAAGAACAGATTTGACGACCTATTGATATTTGTAATATATATTTTTTAGGACAACAATATGTTGGAGTAGGAATTTGAATCTATGACCTTTTTAATCGAAAAATATGTATGTGAAATAGACTATAGATCTTGTAATATTTGATTATCTAGATATTAGTAGAATTTGAATATCCTGACTAGGTGGAGGTGGTCAACTATGAAGTTTGTGCTAATTCTTCTAAAATTTCTTTATTATATATATACTTAAAGTTGTTGGCTCGCCTCTACCCCTCCTGTTTATTATTATTCTTTTATATTTTTTGTCCAATTTTTTATTTTTTTAAATAAAGAATTTGAGCCCCTCTAATTATAAAATTTTGGATCCTCAGAACTTTTTAAAAAATATTATATCACAAAATAGAGGATAATTATTTGAACCTAAAAATCTACGACAAAGACAATGATGCCTTATAAATATAGTTCGGTTGAGCAGTTACGAATCTAAAATTTTTGTTAAGAGGACGTAGTAATCCTATAGTTAAAGAAAGATAAAATTCATACCATTAATCTTCAAATTATTGACTTCTTTACAGTCTACTAAATTCAAACTTAAAATTTTATAAAAGAAAAACAATGAAATCTCTAAAATTTGATAATATCTACGGAGAGAAAAAAAAATATCGGTACAATAATTTATATAGAAAACAAATATCTATATATAATAAGTTAATAACAACATATAAATTGAAATAAAAAGGACGATATTTTGCCTTTTTCATATATAATACAAAGTCTTGAGGTGAGGTAGCCGCTCTTTCTCTTGAGATTAGAAATTTAAATTATCAACCATACTTGTGGTAGAAAATAAAATTATGTTTTTTTAAGTATAAGACGTGGGATTGGGAAATCGGACTCACAACCTTTTTGATTGAAGATATATGTCAATTACGACCGAGCTATGTCGCTTTGGCGAAAATAAAATTATGTTGATTGTAATAAAAAATTATTTTTTAATACCAATGTACAAGTAACACGAATAAAAATATGTGTGATGATAATATTTTGCCTGCCGTGACGCTGTTAGAGAAATGCCACTCTGTTTAGCGGGCTTTCAATATGGTATGTCGGCCCAATACATACCTCCCATCCCATGTCTCATTCGAATATTTATATTTTTTAATACCAATTTAGATGCCATTATAATTCAAGGAAGGTATTTTGGTCTTTTTCGAAGTGGGAGATAAAAATAACAATAATAATAATTGACGGCCTACGATCTATATGATCCAAAAGGCTCGGACCGATGATACTAATGACCTATAAAAAAGAGTTAACACTCTGACATTTTTGTTAGTACTTATCCAATCTATATTCTAAAAAATATAGTTTTATGTATCTTGTGTGAGAGGGGAAGATCTCTATTTATAGAGGTGAGCTATTGACATAACTTTCGATAGCGCTCCAACAACTCTCTAACTGTCCGGAAATTACGGCATCTTGTCTGGAATCCTGTTTGGTGATGACAGATACTCTTTAAGCTTGACTCGTCCTTTGTGTAGGTCGGTCAAGATGGAGAATATAGCTCGACTTAGGCTATTGAGCTATTTGTAATATTCTCAACGGTAAGCCTCCTCTAGCTCTTTCCTTCATTTTGGCGAGTGATGATCTTTATGTCGATATGTGGCATGCGATAATTCACCTCCAGTAAGACTAATGGAAAGTTAGCATTAAGGGTCATAATTGAGAATTATCGAAACTTCATAGGCATAAACATAAGATTTTAAAATATATGGATCAAATGAAAACCAAACTCAAGTTATATAGACTAAAAAAATATTTATCCTCTGAATAATCTACAGCGGTTTGATCAAAAATATAAACATTAATCAATTGAGCTATATCTAAGTTGGCTTATTATTGCCAACCTAAGTCTGACTCAACAGATTAGGACATATATGTCCGACTAAAAGATCGTGAGTTCAAATCTCCCACTCCACATATTGTACTAAAAAAAATTCACTTACTATTCTATCACATTCCCAGGCTTACCCTTTTTTTTTACGAACTAGTTCTGTATTTTTCTAAAAGTCATGGGTTATATTTGAAATTTTGATAAATGTCTAAATATAATTTTATATATATGCTACATTTAGATATAAAATAAACTAGATATAAAATAGATATTATTCAATGATATAATATCTTAATTTGTTTTTAATTCAAATCTAGGGTGCAGTCTTTCATTTGTTTTACTCTTCCAATAGTCACCAAACATAAATATAAAAATATAATATTAAATTAATAAAAATACAATTTTTATATGGATTCAAATAATATTAAATTTAACATAATTATATGACGACTGTTAATGGCATTTTTGGACATTACATAAATTTACAATATTCACATGAATAAATTCTGTCGTGGTTATAAAAAATATTCCAGATATCCTAATAAATTTTCCTACAAAACAAACGTGATTATTTGAAATTCCATACATCTAAAATTCCAAACATATGAGATTCCAGACATCTGAAGATATCAGTATCTACATTCGCAAAAAACAAATGCCCCTAATAACACAAACCTTTTGTTTTTTGTTTCAATAAAGATAAATTTGTATTTTTGTATCCTTAATTTTTCACTTCTTTTTAAAATTCCTAGCCTATATTGCGTTACTATAATGTATCTCAATTTACATGTAGATAAATAACGTAACGAAGAACCCAACCATTTAAATCAACTATCAAATACAACCAAATAATAATAATAAATAAATAAATAAAAACAAAATATTATAGAAAATCAATCCAAAGTATTTTAAATCAACAATATATCTGCTTGCTTTTTAAAAATATTGTATATTAAACCTCCCCCCATATATAAACACATATTTTACTGACTTGAACATAATTTAATTGATAAAAATATATATCATCCATCGAAATGTTAAAGGTTTTAATATACACTCAAACATGTTATTTAACTAAGAAAAACATGTATTTAAAATCATCCCTGAAAATTTCTCAAAAAAAAAAAAATCATCCCCGAAAATGTGGTTACCGATTAAGATTTTTCTTCGTAAAATGAATTTTAGAAAACAAACAGGTGTATTAAAAAATATTGTTTCTTTCAAATAAAGAAACTTTTTTTTAACGGATAAAATAAAGAAACTTTTAAACTATAATTGCTCAAAAAGTTTTAGATATTTGAATGTTGAAAATTCGACCAATCAACTAATCTTTGTGTTTATATTTTTCAAGAAAAAAAAAATCCTTGTATTCAGAGAGATTGAAAATATAAATTCCCGAAGTCAAAAAGAAAAGGAAAATATAAATTCCAAATGGGGAAGACCTGTAAATTGATATTTTCTCTTTTTTGGAATTTTTTAAAAAGAAAAAAAAGAGTTTAATTAGTATTTTCTCATTCATGTTTATTTGATTGAGTTGGCGTTTGACCAAAGTTCCATATATTTGGCTAAATCGAACATAACTAAATAAATTAAAAGGAAAAACAACAGTTTCAAAAATTTTTTATTTTTTTATTTGGTTTTTTTTTTAATATTCTATAGTCTCCCAATAAATTAATATTTTAATTTTCCGATTTCCATCTTGATTCTCGAGGGTCATTCTCGTAACTGAATCCAGTTCGTGATTGCTTGAATTCCTACTCCCAGTCGGAGGAGGAAACCTCTATAATGTCGGACGGAAGATGATTTTGATTCATAAAACCCTAAGGCCTTCAAATTTGTACGAGTTCGAGCTATTTATCGTCCGAATTGAGGTACTATCGCTGCATTTATGACATAATTTGTTGAAGAATCTCAAATTTGATTGTGTGAAACTTCGATTTCCGCGTACCGAGATCCGACGCAGCTCTTACTCGATGGTTCCTTCTAATTCCTTTGTTGTCGAGTCTTTCTCTCCTCCTCCGTTCTCCGATGGCGGCGACTCTGCGACTGATTTTACTTCGTGGTACGGTAACATCCAATACTTGCTGAATATCTCGATAATTGGCGCCTCCTTCTGCCTCTTCATCTTTCTCTTCGTGAAGCTTCGGAGCGACCACCGTCGAATTCCTGGACCTTCTGGATTGGTTACCAAGCTCCTTGCCGTGTGGCACGCGACGTGCCGGGATATTGCGCGCCATTGTGGAGCCGATGCCGCGCAATTTCTTTTGATCGAAGGGGGGAGCTGTGCGGTGTTACTATCAATTGCGGTTTTCTCGGTTTCAGTGTTGCTCCCGCTCAATCTCTATGGTGGAAAGGCTGTATTGAACGATCAATTCTCGAAGACGACGATCAATCACATTGAGAAAGGTTCAGTTTTACTTTGGGTGCATTTTGCTTTTGTGGTTGTTGTTGTTGTTTTTGTGCACTTTGGTATTTCTGCAATTGAAAAGAGGTTAAAGATAACAAGATTTAGAGATGGGAATGGGAACTTAAGTGATCCTAGTGCCGATTCCACTGCCATTTTTACTATAATGGTGCAAGGGATTCCCAAAACTTTAGAGGTTGATAGGGATGCGATATTAGAGTATTTCCAGCATAAGTATCCTGGCAAGGTTTATAGGGTCATAATGCCTATGGATTTATGCGCATTGGATGATTTGGCCACAGAATTAGTCAAGGTTAGAGATGAAATATCGCGGTTGGTAGCACAGATGCACTCTCGTCTTGTAGCTGATGAAGATGAAGACAATGAAAGCAGAGGTGATTGTTTGAAGGTTTTCTTTGGTTGGATGCGTTACATTTGGAGGAAAGTAAAAGACTTGTGGGGTCAGATAATAGGTAAATTTGGTTATACAAATGAGGAGAGGCTAAGGCGGCTGCAAGAATCGAGAGCCAATTTGGAGACCGAACTGGCTGCTTACAAGGAAGGGCGCGCACCTGGAGCTGGGGTTGCTTTTGTTATGTTCAAGGATATCTATGCTACCAATAAAGCAGTAATGGATTTCCGAAATGAAAAGAAGAGACGAATTGGGAAGTTCTTTTCTGTCATAGAGTTACGGCTTCAAAGAAACCAATGGAAAGTTGATCGTGCACCCTTGGCGACTGATATTTATTGGAATCATTTGGGATCAACAAAACTCTCACTGAAACTTAGGAGATTATTTGTGAACACATGCTTACTGTTAATGCTTTTATTCTTTAGCTCTCCTCTTGCTGTGATTACTGCTGTAAAGAGTGCTGGGAGAATCATCAATGCTGAAGTGATGGATAACGCCCAGTCATGGTTGGATTGGGTGCAAAGTTCTAGCTGGCTGGGCAGTCTTATCTTTCAGTTCCTGCCCAATGTTATTATTTTTGTGAGTATGTATATAATAATCCCATCTGCTCTCTCTTATCTTTCGAAGTTTGAACGACATCTAACTGTATCCGGGGAGCAGAGAGCTGCACTTCTCAAGATGGTTTGCTTTTTCCTAGTAAACCTCATCCTTCTGAGAGCCTTGGTTGAGTCATCTTTAGAGAGCGCGATCCTTGGGATGGGACAATGCTATTTGGATAGTGAAGATTGCAAGAGAATTGAGCAGTACATGAGTACATCATTCCTTTCCAGATCATGCCTTTCCTCGGTTGCTTTTTTGATCACCAGCACTTTCTTGGGCATATCTTTTGATTTATTGGCTCCAATACCATGGATAAAGAAGAAGATACGAAAGTTTCGGAAAAACGACATGCTGCAGCTGGTTCCTGAACAAAGTGAAGAATACCCTTTTGAGTACCAGGAAATAGATAGTCTTGAGAGATCATTACTACAGGATAACTCCCCTAGACTGATTGATATGGATATGAGGGGGCAAGATCTTTCTGTATATCCCGTCAATATAACCTCAACTGCACCGAAACAGAAGTTCGATTTTGCGCAATATTACGCATTTAATTTGACAATATTTGCCCTCACCATGATATATTCTTCGTTTGCTCCACTGGTGGTCCCGATTGGCGCAGCGTATTTCGGATACAGATATGTCGTCGACAAGTATAACTTTCTATTTGTGTATAGAGTTGGTGGCTTCCCTGCTGGCAACGACGGAAGGTTGATGGATACCGTTCTGGGGATCATGCGGTTCTGCGTCGATCTATTCCTGCTCTCGATGCTCTTATTCTTCTCGGTAAATGGAGACTCGACAAAGCTGCAAGCGATTTTCACACTTGGGTTGCTGGTAATGTACAAACTGTTACCTTATGACGACGGGTTTCAACGGACACTCTTGGAGGGCATTCAAACAGTTGATTCAGTTGTAGACGGGCCGATCGATTATGAGGTATTTTCTCAGCCTAGATTTGACTGGGACACATATCAGCCATGATTTCTGGGTTTGGCATGAAATCACACGTTAGTTGAATTGTGTATCTTGGCACTGTAAGTATAATAGCTGAGGAACCTCATTCATTCTCTGACAGTTACATGTAATGTAAAATATAGAATTTCTGGTGCAATTGATTTTTGTTCTCCCTCTTCAAGCAATCTAGACTATGAATTATCTGTTGCTGCCTAGAAATTTATTCATTTTGACCCATAATTTTGTGTTATTGTTTACTTGTTTAGAGCACCATTTTCTGTCTTCTAGTTGAGATCTATCGTTTCATATGCTTAAACAAAGTTGATACCCGTTCTAAGGATAGATGATTTGTAATATAGCTAGACTTATATCTATCTGGGTTAAGTACAGATTCGAATGGTTCTATGATTTACAACTGTAGAATTAATCAAGGCTCAAATGATACATGGATCTTAGACAAAATTTTAGTAGGAAGACTTTAATATAGAAAATTATAGATTTAAATTATCAAATTTAAATTTATTAACATATCATTTTCAATAGACAATATTATTAATCTATTTAATCTTTCTTGTGACATAGTTGATCTCAAAAATATCAAATTTTGAAAAACTGTTGGAGTATAAGTAATTGTTTTGGAAAGTAGATATCGGATTATCAATTTCTGTTAACGTTAAAATTTTATCACATTTTAATGTACTTTCAAATACCAATAAAATTTTCATATCAGAAAGTTAATTGTGAAATTAAAAAATAGGAGTAGTCAATTTGAAAGGTTAGTTAATTAAAATGGTGAAAAGACTGAATGTAAATTTTCGTCTACGACTCAAAGTTGCCTTAGACCGACCCGGGTGCAGACTGTAAACACAAAGTATCCACATAGTTGTGTGACGTGGAAGGGAGGCTCATGATTTTCGCCAACTGAGACCGACACTTTGGTCAAGTTTTCTATGAAAAAAAATGTTGGTTGACCAAATAATTGGCAAGGAAAGGAGAAAAACAAGGAGGAAAATCAAATAAACACATCTAGTCACAATTGCTCCTACAACTTCTCTTGGCCAAAGGAAATACTCTCTCCCACCCCACTTCAACACCCTCTCTTCTTTAAATCAAATCTCATCCTGGGTTATCGACTCCATAATTGACGTTTTCTTTCCACTCGAGACCTGTAGAAAAGGAAAAGAAAGAAGAAAAGAAGAAGATGATGCATCGTCATATAGCAACCAAGAGCAATCTTGTCGATTCAAGTCCTGAAACAAACAACAACGTTAACTGTCTCCCTCTCTGCCCCAAGCCTCGTCGTCCTAGACCCACCATCCCCAATTTCCTCGTCCCTCTCAGATGCGCTGATCGCATCCACAGGTCACTTTCTCATCTTACTCTTCTCCAACTTAGTTTTATTACGTATGGAAAAGTTTATGGAAAATTTTGAGAGATTTTCAAAATCTTATTTAATTTGTTCTCTTACTTTAACCAGCCAATCGAGTGGCGAAGGAAGAAATGGGATTCTGAATATCATTGCTGGAAAGGTAAGAAACGGATTACCTTTCTAGAAAATGGATTTCCTTCCCATGATTGGGAATTATTTTGAAAAATTCATGAATATGTGTTGTGTGCAGAATGTTGAAGGGAGAGATTGCTTGTGCTCCAATTGCTACCCATCGTGTTATTCGGGTTCGCCTCCACGAAGAACAGAGAATCCGCTCGTTCACGACGTGTATTTCCTTCATCAAATGGAGCTTCTTTCACCATTTTCGCACACCAAGCTCTCGGAGAAGTTCAGCTTGACCTCTGCCTCTCCCACATGAATAGAAACAAATATGTCATTTGCTCGCAAGGGGTGGACAGAGATTTGGTTATTTTACGTAGCTTTGTATTAGTGAGTTTACTTGTACAATCTTGATTTCTTGAGTCGTGGATCTTCGTAATGTAAATACAAAAGGATACTTTTTTTTTGGCTTCTTCTTGTTGATTTTTCAAATGAGAAACAGATGATACATTTTTTTCCCCTGTTCTTGATTTAGTGACTGTTTGGTTTAGTAATGATTTTTCACATGGAGTGATCTTTTTAGATGAGTTTTGTGCTTTACCTGAATTCCTGCTTCATTCTATGGTGCATTTAAGTTTTCAATTCATTTTGATAATGTCAAGATTAATTAATTCAACTAAGAACATCAATTGAAAAATTTCTACTGAAAACTGTCCTGAGATAAAAGTTTCCATTTTATGTGAAATAAGATAATTCTTTGAAAATGAGTAAAAATTTGACACGTTGGGGAATTATTTTTAGAACAATGTTCTCTTTTAAACCAAAAATTATGTAGAAATACGTTTGGATAAATAATTTTTCAAAATATTCTCACAAATTCACAATTTTCATTTTAAAAGAAATAAAATATTATTATTTCAAAACTCATACTTATACTAATCACACTTATGAAAAACAAACAATTATTTTCAAAACAATTTTTCCAACCGTCCTTGGAATAAATAAAATTATTAAATACAATTATTCCTTCCAATTCTTTTTAATTGGGTTCCTTCTAAATTATTGATCTTTTACTGCGTCACATTTTTTTACCACTACAAAAAGGATGGAGAAGAATAAAAGAAGGGAGATTATTTATTTAAAAAACAAATAGCTATCATCTTTAAACAGTGGTTACTAAGAAGTTATCTACTAATCCATCTATGCTTAATATTTAAATATTTTTTTTGAAACACTAGTTTTTAATTTCTTATTTTTTTCAATAATTGGGATGGGGGTAATAAGCTAGATTCAAATTCACTTTAATCTCTATTTA
>NW_019104492.1:689316-761095 GCF_001995035.1 Momordica charantia
AAGAAGAACATTCAACGAACAGTCCCAATCCGGAACAGGGACAGTCCCATCCTCAGTGACACCACTACATAAAACTGTTTCCAAACACTCCGGAAGAAGACGGGTGCGTGGACCGTTTTGGACAAACAAAAATTCCTTGAAAAGAAAAGGAAAAAAAAGAGCGCGCTGCTCAACTTCCTCAACTGTCGAATAAAAACAAGTGGGTCCCACTTCCACCTGCTCATTCGTCCCCTCTCCAAAAAACTCTAAACAGTAAACACTCCCAATTCTCCACTTCCACGCCAACAGATCTCTTCTTCTCCCTCTCCGAACCCTAATTTCTCTTCGTTATTCTTCCGTAATGCGTTTCTTGTACTGCATTTTGCTCTTCTTGCTTCTGATTTGCGCTTTCCGGAGCTGCCATGGCCGCATCTTTAGCTTCAAGATGCACCACCGCTTCTCCGAACAGGTCAAGAAGTGGTCCGGTGTCTCTGGGAAGTTGTCTCTTCCTGATTCTTGGCCGGCCAAGGGAAGCATTGAGTATTATGCGCGACTTGCCCTCCGCGATCGCTACTTCCGCGGCCGGAGGCTCTCCGAATTTGATGGACCGCTGGCTTTCTCTGATGGGAACTCGAGCTTTCGGATTAGCTCGTTGGGATTGTACGGTAGCTTTTATGACTTCTGTTGTGATTTTTCTGTGTAGCTTCCTACTGTTATTATTATTATTTTTTTTTTTTTGAATTTTTATTTGTCTTGGATTTATCCGAGATTGTTTGCAGTCTGCATTACACTACCGTACAATTGGGGTCTCCGGGAATGAAGTTTATGGTGGCACTTGACACTGGAAGTGATCTGTTCTGGGTGCCCTGTGATTGTAGTAGATGCGCGCCCACGGAGGGCTCTCCTTACGCTTCTGTATGTTCCTCTTGACTACCGTTTGTTATTATTTTTCTTCTAACAGTAATCAGATTATCAGAACGCTCTTGATTTTTTTGTTGATATTCCTGGTTTCTGATGCTTGCCTGTGACGGTTCCAACATCCATTCAGATGAACCCAGCTATACACAACTAATATGAATTCTTAATCTTCTTAGACTCATTGTGCTTCTTTGTGTATTCTCTTATCGTTGGTGATGTATGGGATCATTTCTTTACCATTCTGTACCTTCTCCATTGGGACGGTGGTTTAAGTGATTTATGAGCAAATGGTGTACTATATAAATGGTGAATAATTCAAGGTGAGAGACATATCTTCAAAAGTCATGCATCCCTTCATCCTTTCAATTGTGCAATCATGCAGGATTTTCAGTTGAGTGTATACAACCCCAAAGAGTCATCTACTAGCAAAACTGTTCCTTGCAACAATAGTTTGTGTGAACAGCAGGATCAATGCATAATGGCCTTTGGAAATTGTCCTTACGTTGTCTCCTATGTCTCAGCTGAAACATCAACCACTGGTATATTGATAGAGGATGTTCTACACTTGAAAACTGAATATAAGGATTCGGAACCTATCCAGGCATACATCACGTTTGGGTCAGTATACGCTAAAGTTTAATTTGATTAAGCACCTCATTACAGGGCGACTCTGTTATGTAAACTGTTCTTATTTGCCCATGTCATTGCCTTGCCCTTCTCCCCATCTGTGCAGCTGCGGGCAGGTGCAGAGTGGCTCATTTCTTGATGTTGCAGCTCCCAATGGCTTGTTTGGGCTCGGCATGGAGCAGATATCAGTTCCTAGCATATTATCTAGAGAAGGTTTCATGGCAAATTCTTTTTCTATGTGCTTTGGTGATGATGGAGTCGGAAGGATCAATTTTGGAGACAAGGGTAGTCCAGAGCAGGAAGAGACCCCATTTAATGTGAACCAATTACAGTAAGTGTAACTTTGGAGTCGCTCCATGTCAATATTCAATGAATTCAAGGTTATATTTCTCTATTCATCAAGTTTCTTGTATTTCATATCTCAATTTCAGCCCAACCTATAATATCACAGTTACTCGTGTTCGAGTGGGCACAACTCTAATTGATGCAGATATAACTGCTCTTTTTGACTCTGGGACATCTTTTACATACTTCACCGACCCAATCTACACCAAGCTTTCCGAAAGTGTAAGCATTTCAAGTGATGAATATTTATCATCAATTTTTTTCTAATTAATTATATAACTTTTTCAACCTAATGGAACTTTTTTAAATTCTCTTTTAGTTCCATTCACAAACAAGAGATGGACGTCGCCCCCCTAATACAAGGATACCTTTTGAATATTGTTATAACATGAGGTCGTGTGCTGAACCTATACGTATTTACTTTAACCTCGATCCTATTTATAAACCTTTATTGTTTACCTCTTTGTGAAGGCAGTCCAGATGCAAATGCTTCTCTGACACCTGGTATTAGTTTAACTATGAAAGGTGGAAGTCCCTTTCCTGTCTATGATCCGATTATTGTCATCTCCACTGAGGTAGCCTGCTGTTTCTGTTGTGTTGCTTGTGTTATTTCCTTAAGGTGCTCTAAATACTTTCCATGAAAATTTGCAGAATGAACTCATTTATTGCCTGGCCGTGGTCAAGAGTGCTGAACTGAATATAATTGGACGTAAGTAAATTATGCTGCAATTGATCATATTTGCATTAGAGTGAATTTCATCTTGGTTCAATAACATTCGTATGTGAAAGCTGGGGACAAGTACTTCCCGGAAATTGTGTTGCTTGCTGTCAGATCAGTTAATCCATTGTCTCAGTCCAGCTCTTACCTTTCTGGAGACATAGTTACTTATACAATTATTGATCTTTATGCAGAAAACTTCATGACTGGCTACCGTATTGTATTTGACCGGGAAAAGCTTGTCTTGGGCTGGAGGAAGTTTGATTGTATGTTATGTGCTTTCACCACAAATGTATTGTCATTCTTTTCGTTCACATTATTATGGTCAAAGAAGTTTGGGCTTTTTTTGCAGGTTATGACATTGAGGAACAAAATCTCTTTCCAACGAAACCAGATGTTACTACAGTTCCTCCTGCTGTTGCTGCTGGAGTAGGTAATAACTCTAGTCCAGGATTAACAAAAGAGACAAAGTTTAGTTCTCAAATTTCAACTGAATCAGAATTCAATAGTTGCCATTCTTCTCTTTTGACTTGTTTCAGATTTTTCATCATATTGCTTTTTTTACTATAGACATTCAATTTTCAATGTTTTCTGGGCCATCTGGTGACCCATGTATAAACGCTCTGTGATGTCTTTATATCATGACCTTATCTTAATATTGATAGAGCTCCACTTTAAATTTTTCATTTAGCCACTCTACCATCAACCAATATTCCAAATTATGTGGATTTTGTTGATTGATTGATAAATGGAATGAGAGGTCGTCTAATGTCTTACCACTTTTCTATACATTTATCCATATGTTGCTGACTGCTATTGAAATAGTAGTGTTAAAGAACTACTCGTTCTTTTTTCAATCACTATACCTATAACGTCAAATACCATTACCACCACTTATCTTAGTGGCAGGATTTCTCTTTATTGTATTTTATTTTATAATAAGAAGTGCAATTTCGTTAATATGTGAAACATGCAAAGTTTTGTAGGTGTCTAGTTGAGATGTATAGATTTAAGAGAATAATTTAAATGAAGGAACAAAAACTATAAGTTCCACAGTTGATCAAAGTTTTCAGAGGTCTTGTTGTTCCTTTATATCCATAACTTCGAAAACACTGAACAAAAACTATTTCTAGGATCCCTTAAGTCTTAACTATTCCTAGCTAAACCCGCCAGACTTCAGCTTGATCCCTTAAAACTGTTATCTGAAGGTTTAAGAGAAGCCATTCTTTCACATTCCTAAGAATAGTCTACAGGGATATGACAGTTAAAGATGCTAATCAATCCATTCCAAAGGTCAAAAGTTCCAGGACAGATTAGGAACAAACGATCTTGATCCTTTTCATAATAATTGAAATGCAGCACCCACCAGTTAGGACTAAGGGTGATAAACGGATTCCTTCATTCCACCTTATCATCAGTATTAATGCCTCCTAATTAGAGAGCCTGTAGGCACGCTTTACATTTCGTAGGAATAGATGCCTTCCACAAAATCTTGCAACAAGCTGGCTGTATGACTTGAGGCCTTTGGAGAGAGATGAAAACATGGATTTTTATAGAGAAGAGCAAAATTTTTCAAGAGACCAAGTCCTCGCATCACAGTTGAGAGAGAAGTTGTCAAGAATGATGGATCATGGACTTCCACTCAGTTAACCAATCTGGAAGCCTTCTAAAAGTGTACCACTCCAAACCTTCTTAACTGTGATCCAAGATTCATAGCCAGGTTGAATGGCCTTGAAAGTAACTCCTTCAAAAATAGGGCCACCTTCAAGCTTTGGGTCCATCCAAAGAAGAGTTCTAGCAACGTCTTTTACTTTGGTTGTAGAATTGGAAACGAAAGTTTCAAGTTTTCAGATAGTTTTAAAGCAAGGACAGCGACAGCTAGGGGGAAGCAAAAAACAGGGAACCAGTTGCCTTTTTCTGAAAACATATTTATTCAGTATGACTTGTTTGCTTAGTTACCATTGACCTGTTTCTGTTAGATCATAACCTGAAGTCTAAATAGCAATAGTGAATGAATTAAATTTCTGGGCGCCTTGGAAGAAACTGATAGATAGATTTGATGCAGCAGGACGAAAGAATATCATATCATGGTTGTCATGACTGGAGTTATTATGGAATTAGCTGTTGCATTATTTTTCTTCTCTTTTTTTCCTTCTTCCCGGTGCATATTCTATTGTTTTGGAAAGCTTATTATATTATTAAAAGCTGAATTGATAATTGCAAGTTTAACTTTGACCAGTTCTTGCCCAACTCATCCCAGTAGGCGTCTGACTTTTATGGTTCGATATGAAGCCAGTTATCTTTATTAATAATTTGCACCAATAAATTATCTGGAAAATTGTGTGGGACTGGGACTTTTTCTGCTGAATGTTACAGAAGTTAATCTGAATTCCCTTGTTCCTTGGCAACTCGCACGTCTCTGTAAGGCCCCAATAGAAATTGTCTTCCTATTTTGCAAACTATTGGCCCGACTCTCTTCTGGGTTCAAGGATCAGGTATTGAACTGGATTTGGAACCAATTTGGTTGGTTCACTTCCGTGGATTATGTGTTTTTCTTTATCCTCTTTCCTCTCTGAATTTGATTTTTGTGGATGATAATTTAATATAATGTATGTCTTCCATTGCACTTGCCATTGTTTTTTGTTTGCAGTTGACTTGGGTGTTTAAAAATGAAATAGAGTTTAGTTTAGAAATCCAATTTGTATTGTACTGTATTGTATTTGCATTGCATGGGAAGACTTTGATGATTCAATGGTGGCGGGTCGTCGGAATTTATCATATCAAATGATAAGGAAAGCCAATCCGTTGAAATTTGAAACTCAATAGCGTAAGATTGTACTAAGTTTATCATACCCTTCACATGTCCAACTAAGCTAGTAAAGACTTTTTTTTTCTTTTTTAATTTCTGGGAATTTAAACCTAGGTTTCGGCTCGACTAATCTCACGAGGTAATTATTTAAATTTTTTTTACTTCTTTTTCCTTACCTTAATGGCACCAGGATAATTTTGAGTGTGGTTTAGGTGACTTGAAAATGTAATTTTTAAATAAAACTGCATTTTCTATCCGGAAATTTGGAAGAATTAGTAGGGTGTGTTTAAATTAGCACAGTTTTACAAGTGATTTTAGATAAGTAGCGGTGTTTTTAAGGTGTGCTTGGGAGTGATGGTAGAATGAGTGATTTTGATAAAAGAAATTTAATTATAATTGATTTTTCAAAATCACAGTGATATTTTAAAAATCAATTTAAAATGATTTTAAATTCTTTTAAAATTAAAATTTTAATTTGTCAAATATAATAATGAAAAATGAGTGATTTTGATAATGACAAAAGTGATTTTGGTCCTGTGAAAATCATTCCCAAACACATGTTAAATCTACTATGAATAAATTAAAAATATATATATTGGATTGATTTAAAATATATTTTTTAATAAACACTTTAGAAATGATTATCCAAAAGGTCATTTGGAAGTAATTGACAATCTTTGTAGTTTAAGCACTTAAGATGATTACTAAAAAAAAGTGCTTAAATGAAAAAATATACCAATAATTATTACGATTGAACTAAAATCCTAAACAAATACTTATTTTTTTCTAAGAGTCCTTGAGCTATGAGATTGTTGCCATTATATCTTAAAACTTATGAAATTGTTGTAATCAAATTCATCCACTAGCAAAGTTATATCAATAACGTTTTCACGCAACAATTTTATAACTTTATGGGAGAGGATTCGTTCAAACAAAACTTATCAAATTATTGATATTATATTCTATTTCAAAGGAAATAAAGATCATGTTATTATATTATTGTAATAAAGCGTTGAAACTGACTAAGGCCAAAATGATTGAAGCATTAAGGAAGCTTGGAAGCAAATTGCTACATGACCAAGTACGTGCCAAGTTGTAATTAACATATTTTAGTGTGCTTTAATTTAATTTAATATAATTATTATTCCAGCATAATAATAAAACCCTCTTATAAAATATGCATTTTGTATTGCTTATGTCAACGGCCTTCGCCAACCGCTTCCAACGTCCCGTTTCCTTGCCACTCTTCGCTCGTGAACCCACCACTCTACATTTTTTTTTCTTTTGCATTTATGTCCCCATTGTTCTCTGTATTTCTCTTTTTGACCCAAAGCGGATGTGTAATATAATGTCCGTTTAATTCCCATTTCAGTCTTTTAATGATGTAAATGTAAACATAGTTCAGCAATTAAGACATCTTACTTATTTTTTAGAGGTGGAAAATTTAAGCCTTCGTTTGTTGTACTAAAAAAATTGCAATATTCCACTTATAAAATCTTCTTATGTATTTCTTGGTCTCTAATATGTAGTTTTTTTATGGTTCATAATTTATTTAATAGGTGGTACAAAAAAAACCGAATAAAAAGCCAAGTGAATTTCGGATATCAATACCTATTTTTAATGATCTCCGAAATTCTCAATGTAATTTTTTATAAACATTTCTTAGAAAAACATTTGAACTCTAAACGAGAAACAGATAAAACAAAAAAAAGAAATATCAATTTAAGGTAGTCTTTACTAACTTAATTTTCAAGAGCATAAAATAATTATCAACTTCACACCTAATAAAAAAAATCTTTTCGGAACTATTTTCAAAAACAAAAATCAGTTGAAAAGTCATTACCATGAGCTATACTCACCATTTGGCAGTTGAAAAGTTATTACTATCAGTTACCCAAACATAATTCTCAACACATTAACACAATACACTGTGTTCCAATACCAAACTAGTCTACTAAATCTAACATGCTTTAAATGCTTATTAAATGATTTATTCAAAGTTTCTTTAATTTGATTAGGTATTAGTCAATTTTATTATTCCTTGTAATTCACTCCATTTTGACTATTTCGAATGAGTAATTATTAAAATCTGAGATTTATTTTAATTTATAAATAAACAACATCAAGTAATCACTAATTATCTTCACTTAATAAATTATTCTTGATTGATGAAATTAATCGATAGAATTTAAAAAATAAATGGTTATTAACATTAACATCTTCCTCTCACATGCGTCATGGAATTTTACTAAACTCATGAAAATTTCTACAGGATGATAGTATATAAAGTATCCTGACTACCTATTTTTTGTCATCAAATTTGAGGATAAATTTTTAAGTGGTTTCTAAATTTAAAAAATTTGATAGTTTGGTCCGTTGTGCAATGGTTTAAAAGAGTCCCTTGAGTCAAATTGTTGTTAGTGATTCATGAAATTGACATTTTTTGACCGGTCTGTCGATGAAAATGGTCACCCAATTGCAGGTCTTCCCTAGCTCAAGTGGTGATGGTCACTGGCAATAGCCTTCGTTAGGATTCCTTAATCTTTTCGGTTTTTTTTTTTTAACTGAACCACATTGTTTAAGATTAACACATTAGCAAATGTCACTTGGTCCCTTAAACTCCCACGTTAAAATTACGTGTGACAGTTGACTCTCAAGACCTTGTAGAACAATTTTGTAAAAGTTGGAGACTAACCCAATAGGTTTGAAACATAGTGAACAAATATCCTCAAACTCATAAACTAAAAAGTGAATTTTATCATATTTTATTAAAAAAAAAAAAGTAGCAAATATGTAAAAACGACCAAGGAAACTAAAATTTTAAAAAGATAATTATGGAACATATTTTACTATTTTTAAATAATAAGAATATAGTTATAAAACTCAATCAAATGACTCCTTAGATAATTCACACTTAAATGTTACATGGATCAAACATGTGACGTCTGCCATTGAAAGGAAAAGCACAATAAATTATTATTCTAAAAAAATATTAATACGTGGCACGTCAGCTACTTTGAATAATTTCTTTGTATAAGCTCAAGATAATAATAATAACAATATAACAAAGAGAAAATAGAAATAGTGAGGACAAATATTTCAATTTAGTGACGATTGGGCAACATTTAAGAATTTCGAAACAAACAGCCCATTTTTTAAATTATGAAGTCTTCATGGACCCTGCATTGTAAATTCCAAAAATATATATTTATATATTTTAAAAAATATATATATATTATACATTAAAATATATTTTTCTTCCCGCGAGGAGAGAAATGTTTGACTTCGCCATGAGAGTCCACAATTTCATCTTCTTCGTCTGAACTTCAACGCCTCTCTCTCTCTCTCTCTCTCATGTTCTTCAACCTTGAATCCGTCAACTCCTCCTCTCCCTTACGATTCTATTTAAGCTCTCTCTCTTGAATCCGTCCATGTCTCCATCAATTTCCCGGATTTCTCAGGTTCTTTCCCGGAAAGTTTTTGAATCCTCTAATCGGCGTCCATGGCGTGGACGTTCAGTTCCGGTGCCCAAATGTTACTGTTTCTTTCTGTTTTCCTTCTCGCCGGCGAGCTGAGGAGCGGCGAGGCCGGTTCGTTTAAGTTCAGTATCCACCATCGATTTTCGGATTCGATTAAGGGGATTCTCGATTCCGAAGGTCTGCCGGAGAAGCAGAGCCCTGGATACTATGCTACCATGGTCCACCGCGATCGGTTAGTTCACGGCCGGCGATTGGCAACCACTAACGGTGATCCGCCGCTGACGTTCGTTTATGGAAACGATACCTTCCTCATCGGCAATTTGGGATTGTATTGCTCCTATCTTAATCTTTCTCCGTTGATTTTCCTAATTTCTTCTCTCTATTTCTGCTTTTTAGTATATTAGGATTTTTTTGTGTACTGATTTTACTCTTTGTCGATTACCTTGCTTAAATTTCTGCTCTGTTTCGTTTCGTTTGGGGCTTTTCAGTTTATACTACGCCAATATATCGGTCGGAACGCCGGAGTTATCTTTTCTAGTGGCGTTGGATACCGGTAGTGATTTGTTCTGGTTACCGTGTGAATGCAGCAGTTGTCTTACTTACTTGAACACGACCAATGGTGGAAAGGTACTTCCGCTTTCTGATTAATTTCTTCCCTCGTCAAAATTTTCCGATGCAAAATCTTGAAGTTGATTCTCTGAAATTAAATACCTGATTTTTTTTTTTTTATCTTTCAATAGTTTGGGTTGAATCATTACAGTCCAAAGGATTCAACAACGAGCACAAGTGTCCCTTGCAGCAATTCTTTGTGTGAACTTGCAAACCAATGCTCTTCAACCACAAGTACTTGTCCTTACGAAATTAATTACCTGTCTGCCAATACCTCATCCTCTGGGTACTTGGTACAGGACGTATTGCACTTGGCCACCGATGATAAACAATTAAAACCCGTTGATGCTAAGATTACTTTTGGGTGAGTTCTGCAGCATCTCTCTGTATCAAATTCCTCTGAATTATATCTTCTTGTGCTGAGTTTCTTTCTGTTCTTAATAGATTCCTTTTCTTTGATGGTAACTTCATGGGAATTTAATGGTTTTTTAGGACTTCTGTAATGAAATTGGATGTTAACAATCTCATCCTATAGAAAGCATCTGTAATCCGTTTTTGTTGTTGCTGCTGCTTAAATATGATTCTTTATGGCAGGTGCGGTAAGATCCAGACTGGTATATTTGCAGATAGTGCAGCTCCCAATGGTCTTATTGGACTTGGAATGGAAAAGATATCGGTTCCAAGCTTCTTAGCGAGCCAAGGGCTCACTTCAGATTCATTCTCCATGTGTTTTGGATACGATGGTCAGGGGAGGATCGATTTTGGAGACATAGGCACGTCAGGCCAGAGAGAAACACCCTTCAATACCATGGTGAACTTGTAAGAACTTTTCACTTGTAAATATATTCAAATGCGCAAAATGTGAAATATCTGGCTTTCAATTCTCTTGGAGAAGCTGGTTTTTCTAACTGCATTGTGTTGTTCATGTTGGCAGTCCATCCTACAATGTCACCTTCACTCAGATAATTGTGGGAGGAAAATCCAACAATCTTCAATTTTCTGCAATTTTCGACTCTGGTACCTCGTTTTCATACATAACCGACCCAGTTTACTCTCTTATTGCCGAGCAAGTAAGCTACATCTGCAGTTTGAGTTCTTGGGAAGTTCCATCTAATTCCATGGAACCTCTGGTTTTTATATGGAATTTTTGTGCAGATGGATGCAGGGATGAAATTAGAGCGCGTTAAATTTGATCCTGATTTCCCATTTGAGTACTGCTACCAACTTCCGTAAGTAGCTGATAATATATCTGATAAAATCATTTTTCTTTTTCTAGTTCCAAAAAGATTTCCAGATTTTGATTTCGGTTTCTGTGCAGTCCAAATGCAAACAGTTTTTCTCATCCGAGACTGAACTTCACGATGAAGGGTGGAGATAACTATGGCACCTTGGATCCATTTGTTGTTGTTCCTACTGATGTGGGTATTTTAGAGCGAGAGCTCTACTTTCATGGCTTTCTATCACTTGCTTCTGCACTCTTTTGAATTTTTGTTGAACTGGGTTTTCGTGGGCTTCAGAATTCGGGAGGATTGGCTGCTTGTTTAGGCATTGTCAAAAGCACTGATCCAATTGATTTAATTGGACGTGAGTTCTCCTGTCTCTGCTTCTAATTTACCAAGCTTTCAAATGTTGTTGATCTTGGAAGAAGATTGTGAACTCAGGGCTTATTTATGTTTTGTTTTGTTGCAGAAAACTTCATGACTGGTTATCGCATAATCTTCAATCGTGAAAAGATGGTGTTGGGCTGGACGGAATCAGACTGTGAGTGAATTTCTTGTCCTAAAACATGAAACTCCTCTTCGTTCTTCTTTGCAGTCTCAGTGACGCTGTTTTCTTAAATCCAGGCTACGACAATGGCGCCGCCACTCCTTCCGACAACTCTCCTCCGGCCGACAACTCTCCGCCGTCCGACTCCCCTCCAACCGACAGCTCTCCTCCGACCGACAGTTCCCCTCCATCCGACTCTCCTCAGTCCGGCGACTCTCCCCCGTCCGGTGACTCTCCTCCGGCTCCTTCTACCGCAGGAGGAAGCAACGGTACTCAACCATTGCCGAGAATTGGAGCGGGTGATGCCACGCGGTTGAACCCACTTGGCTGTGTATTTGTTGCCATTCTAGCAATTTTGGTGGTTGTTTGACTTTGATTATTATTAATCTCTGGGTTTTTTCATATTTGCAGTGTATTTAATTTTTATTCTTGAAATAATTATTCTAGAAGGAAACAGTTTTATTGTTTTTCTCTGCTTTGGGTTTTGTAAATCAATGTTATTCTAATCAATTACATATTGGTTCAATTTCAATCAAAGTTCACAAAAATTACTGGATATATTTTCTGCTGTTTATTTGCCCTTTTATTAGGCAGCTTGTAAAGATATTTTGAAGATTATTGTATGTATATATTTTGAGAAGATTCATTACAAAAGGGGTAGGACCCATCTGAAATAAATTACAAAAGAACCTTTCTTTTGGACAACGAGAGATAAAAGATCGAAAAGAACCTTTCTTTTGAACAGTGAGAGATGAAACATCGAAATTATAGAAGTATATAATTTACACCAAAAAAATAAAAAATCTTCTAAAGAAGCTTTCATAGCCTCTCTCTGTGTCATAAAAATGTGGTGATTTTCCGCTATCCTAGTCCAAAGAAAAGCTGCGATGATGTTGATCTACAAAATCTTCTCTTTCTTAAAGGGTGACCAACCAAAAATGGATAGAATGTGTCCAGTGAAATTAGCATGTGTGCAAGACATAAATAAATGTCATGGATATACTAAGCTTTCTTTCTTAAAAAGAGCATCAACGAGAACCAACTGAACATAGTTGAATTAGTTAAATTACATCTCTTACTAAAAAATTGTGAATTTAAATTTTTCCTTACCAAAATATCGTAAGTTCGAATTTCAACCAACCATGTTGTATTAAAAAAGTCCACAAAAAAATGCATAACATGAGGCTACATGAGGCTCTCGCTACTGTGCATTGCCAACTGACCTTTTCTTGGCATTTTTCTTTCCAAATTTCTTTGGAACTGTGAGAAATTCATATTTTGAGGATTATGAAGCCATGATAGTGCTCAAAATTATTTCTACATATCATACCCGTCTTTCCTTTAACGACTGTGTTTTCCTTTTGGCTAAATATAGAATGTATATGCCTTTTTTTTTCAATTTCATCCGTGATATTTCAAAAAAAAAAAAAAATTTAACTTTTATATATCATTGTTCTTCAATTAAGAATAATTTTAAGAATTTCCTGACTGTTCCCCAAAATGAGTAAAAGAGGGGTAAATAAAAAGAAAAAGAGAGCCAAGATGTCAACATTATTGCCTACATGCTGCAGACGGCCATGGAACTATACTAAAAAATGAAAAACAAATTACAAGTCAAAATTGTTAAACAAACAAATGACACAATTGTTGTGTATAATATCCCACACCCCCAAGCTTTCTTCATCCTAACAAACCTGAATGCAGAACATGAGGTTAAGGGGCTTCAATCCGCCATGTCTTTCATTTTTCTATGCTTCTTCTTCTTGATCGATTTGTTCATCGTTGGCAGTTGTGGTTCCTCGGTTACTCGTAACCGCTCTTTTCCATCTTTCTTTGGCATCTTACCACCACCAGATTGCAACTGAAGCTGCTTTGATTTCATTTTAATTGATTTAACTAGCGACGAAAGCTCATACTTCTCCTTCTTCGAGGAAGCTCCCTCGCCGTTGTTTGCCTCATCTTCCCTGGACGCCTCTGGCTGTTTCATAGGAGACTTCCTGTGTTGGCCTTTCATTAACTGATCTTCGTCACCCTTTTGCTGCTTCAATGCTAATTGACGAACATAAGCAGCACTCCTGCAAACAAGAGACTTGTAACTCAGAACCGAGCAAACTAAAATGTTCCCAAGAACAGAAAAACTCCGGCAGATCTTTAATGGATATGCCACATTCACCTGCTCAGTTCATATGAGATGCGACAATGATATTTAATAGTTCTAATATGATGCTTTCTAATTTGAGATACCTTTTGAATTGAGGGTCTGTGGGATCTAAAGAGAAGAGGGCCGAATTGAAGAGAGCTGAAAACCGCGGATCATCGTAATCAACCATGGGTATTTTGTCTTCAGCAAGATCTTTCTTCCCCTTCTTCTTCTTATGTTTCAAATTGTATCCTTTGACACCAGTCTCAACACCCTGATCATCAGCAAGTAACAGCTCGAGCTCTGCTCTGCTTGCTTCCGCTTCCTCATCCTTACCGGCATGTTTCCTGTTCCTAATACTTTTAGTTTGATCGTTCTTGCCTTTTTTAACTGGAGGCTCTTCGACGAAAAAGTCATCCGCTTCTTCAACGACCTCTCTATCAGTGTCACTGCTTTCATCATCTGATGAGTGTGTGGATTTATTTTTTGCTGCCACCTTTTTCTCGCGTCTTTTCCGAAGATAAGCCTCCCACACTGTCTCTGATTTCTTATCTTTCTTTTCCAGGATGCGCTTGCTTATATCCTCTAGGCCAGTATTGAAAGTCACCTCCATATCCTGGCCACCATCCTCCTCATCATCTTCATCAGATTGAAGCAAGGCACGGTACTTATCTCCTTTCTTACTCTTTTTGTCTGTTTGATCTTCCACTCCATCATCGCTTTCATCGTCGCTTTCATCAGATGCCAGGAATTCCTTGAGCTCCAAATCAGCCAGCTACAAGGAAAAATACAGTCAGTGGAGGAGGCTGAGCCTTAGGATTATCACTCTTCATGTCAAACTCCATATTTCCTAGTCTCTCAGCAGGCATGGCCGATTGAACGTAAAATGCATAACAAATTTAATACGAAGTTATAAATCAAAATTGAAGCAAACAATAGTTGACAGGTTTGGGATTCAGAAATATTAAGCCTTTTTCCTGCTGTACAGCGTACACAAGTTTGACAAGAAGTATGACATAGAACTTAAATATATCAACCATGTTGTGCAACAAAAACTAACAAGACATAAGATGACAATGCATACAAGGCACAAGTCTAACTAATGAAGCCAATATACTACCACAAACTGTTGGCTAGCAAAAGGGTACAGAAATTTCATCTGAAATTTCACAAGAAACGTTGTGAAGTGATTTTGAGATATTGGCCCAAAATCATCGAATCATGATCACAAACCTGATCTTCATTGAATTTTCGTTTCAAGGCCTTCACTCTCTGGGGTTCATCCTCATCCCAAGAAAGATGGATCTTACTATGCTGCAGGGCTGGAGTATGGAAATTCAAAACCTCATAATTTGAAGGTGCCTGAGAGTCAAATAATGAAGGCATATTAGTTTTCTTCCTATTATCTTTCCCAAACCATATTGTAAACACACCAGGAAAAAGTTTAAGCCAACAACAACAAAAATCTCATAGAAAATAAGAGAAGATAAATTATTAAGTTTAGAATACTATAGCAATTTTTATATCCTTAAATTTAATACTGCAAAAAGTAACCATGCCACTAGTAGTGAATGTCAGGAAGGATGAAGGACAAGTAGATCAATATACAAACCTCTGTAGCAATGTCCCTTGGAGGGTGTTTAAATTCCATCGAGTCTGGAATAAACCTCAAATCAAGCACATTTGATGATCTTTCAAATTCCACTCCATCACATGTTTTGTAAAGGTAATCAGCAGTTGCAATAGAATCACATTCCACCACAGCATAATAGTATCTGTACACAGATGGCACAAATTACTATGATTAAAGAAGAGAGATTCATTGCATACAGGATATTTAAAAACTAATTACAGCATGCATTTTAGTCTAGTCAAGACTAGACTAAACCTGATGGTGAAATCCGGGAAACAAACAGTTTTTATTACATGTGCGATACACTTCCGAATACTAATAGCCAATACATTTCCAAAGTAACTATTAGGCATTGACAAAATATCTGGGAGAGACTAAGGGATTACATCAAGTTAAGATTTTCTGTCTATGGAACATACTTTCATGCTTTCTACCATTTCTTCATAAGAGAGAACTAAACAAATTGATTAATCTCCACATAGCATTACACACCGTACATCTTATATAAAATATAAAAACCACATCTTCAATAGTAAATATAAATTCAAAAAAGGGATTTACAACAGGAATATAAACAGTAGCATCAAATAAAAGACCTCAGCCTACTCATTTCATAAGCTCGCAATTTCTCATCGTCAATCTCTTCATCATCATCATCATCCTCATCATTTTTCTTTTGCTCATCATCAAACAGTCCGATTGGACCATGCAATTCTTCCTCATTCATACGTTGAAGCCCAAACTCAGATGGATAGACTGCCACAGACAATATTTGCCCACCTTTTGGTAGAAATGAACTTAGTACGACATACAAATCAACAGCCTACATAACATGATATAACCAAGTCAAATGCAGATAAAGGGGCAGGCATAGAATATCAATATCACAACTCTGCAAAAGTATCTGCAAACAAATACGAGAGAGATAGAAAGTTCATGTTTGAAAGAAGTGCTGTGAAAAAATATCAAAATCTAATTGGCTACAATATCAACTTACAAACGAGCAACAATAGAACAGAAGTGGATTTAGAAAATTAAAATGTTTGCAAAGGAGCAGCAAAAAGGACTTCATCTGTTTAAGCAAAACAATACATACTTCACTAGTCCTTCCAATTAATCTACAAAGTGAACCAAATCCATGTACTCTATCACCTTGACTACAATAACATTTTCGTTCAGTGGATAGCACATTAAGAACAGCCTAATAAAAAAATATCGAACATATTAACTTTAGAAATGGAGACAATATTCAGTTACAGAATTTTGTATCAATTCCTTGAACATTAGTAAGACTTGAACCTAAAATATTTTATGTACTCATAAAAAATAGAAAGGCAGAAAGAACTAACTTTCGATAACAAAATTCTAGTTGGAGTGAAACTTAGTTTAGATGAATAATTGATGGGATAAGCCAAGAAGGCTCTTGGTCCACTTTTTAAGGATTGCCATGATCCACCACCATAAGGTTACATCCCTAGGAGCTATATTCATTCGAAATAACAATTCATCAACAACATACCTTCACGTGCCTCCAATCCAAGTTAACAACTGCAAGCCTGTGAGTTTCCTTGTCAATTTCTGGAATATTTTCCACCTGTCAAAACATGAATCTGTTGAGATAACTTCGAACATTGCAGTCAAATTTACATTAAGTAATAATGGACCACTGAATGCCAACGATGTAAGAATTAAGTAACCCAGTATTTTGAGAGTACCAATTTCCAAATAATCTAAGTAACGAGTTCGTCGTCCGTACTCTGTAGATAAAGCAATAGATTGGCACTAAAAAAACCGACATAGGAAAACGGTAAAGTTATGAATTTTACGATTCTCCCCTCTTTTTTCTTCAAGATCAACTCTGCCAAAAGACATAAATAAAAAGATACAACCATTGTATGTTTAAAAAATTTAAAAATGTTCAAAATGTACCGGCAATTCAGGTGTTTCATCGTCGTAAATCTCTTCAAGATCACCTTCATCCGTATCAGTAGTATAGTCGGATTCTCCCGACTCCGCATCATCATCCTTCGACTCTGACTCCTCGAACTCACTGCTTGAATCAGGTTTCTCTAAACTCTGATTCTTTTTCTCTACCTCAACATTGTCACCAATAGTGTCACTCTCATCCTCGTCCTCCTCTACCTCCACATCTTCCTCGCTGTCATCTTCATTCTTCTCACTTTTTTCTTCAATTTTATAATAATGACGTAACGAATTCTCCGAGTTCTGCTTCTTTGGCCTGCCACGCTTGTCCAATGGAGCCGAAGACGAAGAGAACCTCTTATCTACGAACATTCGGTCGAATCGCGAGTCAATCGCAACCTTTGATTTATGCTTGGGAACATTCTGAAACCGAGGATCAGAGTGCACAGACGAGAACCGAGCGTCAGTAATAATCTTCTTCTTGTCCCGATCGCCAGTTTGCTCCGAGGTCGAAGACGGATCATTTCTCTCATCCTTATTCTTACTCTTCTTGTTCTTCTTCTTTGAACTATCAAAGTTTTTGGAGCCCATGACGGCGGCCACCGGCTCTACGTTGAAACCGGTCGGCGAAAAGCGGTACTAGGGCAGCGCAGATGGTGGAACGCAGTGATAATGGTCGACGACGGGGTTTAGGCTTCTAGGGCTTATCTTTGTACCCTGTGTTTGGACATAGGAATATAGTAACCCTCAGATGATCAAGATTACCATTCACCAAATATAAGGCATTACATTTTTTTTTTTGAAGATATACAAGTAAATGTGAAAATAAAGGAAATAATAATGATTTTCTTTATTTAGAGCGTACGACTTGTTAAATCTTTACCATAAATTTTTGCTGAAAATTTTTCCTATTGAATTTTTTTCTTTTAAAGAGTCTGCACCTTTTTAAAGTTGTATTTGTTTGTCCAAAAAAATACTCCTTTTTACTTATTTTTTATTTTATTTTTAGCCATGACATTATACATTTCATTATTTGAATCCTCTTTTTACATTTATAACGTTATATTCAAAAGACAAAAAAACCACTTGATCGCCCTGTCCAAAATGAATTCATGATTAGAAAAACAATCCATTATGTTTTGTTTATTAGTCGCTTCTTTTGACGTATAGTTAAGAAATTTGGTTTAATTTAGTCTATTTTAATTTGGTCCATATAGTTTTAAAAGTTTCAATCTAGTCCCTATTTCTTTTTATTTCACAAATCATCTCTGTTACATTAAATCCAACTATTTCCTCTTTTTGTTTTCTTTTTCAACACTAAATCCTATTACAAATGCATACGACTTGTGGTATTTTCTTTTTGGGCCATGAATTGATGGCATACGCTTTTTACTTTTATCAAAAGAATTTGTTAAGAAGATATTTCAAACTTAGAATTATTACACCGAAAATTAGAAATATTTTTTTTAATTAATTACCAGGCAGGTGCATGATATGACTATAACTAATGCCTTAAGCTTAAATTGCAAGCTATAAACAAATTGGAAAGCTCTATCCCAACTACCTATTTTCAAAGAGATTCCTCCCTAAATTGATTGGACATATTTAATTTTAATTTAACGTGTTATAATTTGATGAATTAGATCCATGCAAATGCAAATAATTCCAACACACTTTATAAATAAATTAAAAAATAGGGGTGTAATTGGTTAAAATGTTGTTGTCATATTTTTTCTTTTTCTTTCCTTTTTCAACCTTTGAAATATTCATATTTAAAATAGCATTTGATCAAAGATTAAAGTTATCTTCAATGATTAACCGGCTTGTTTCATCATTTTACATAGAATAATATGTGCCTTTGATATCTCCATAATTGTTGTACTAAAGGAAAAAAAAAAGAGAGTATATTTTGACAGTAAACCTACATAAATTTACTCTTGAGACTCTATATTTACAAATAAAATGTTAATTATCTTTTTTTTTCCTCCGAGTTAACAACAAAAATAAAATAGGAGTTTACATTAAGCCCACAATTTGCTAATCTAGCTCTGTTATTATAAAACAAAACTCAAGATAACTAAATTCTTCCCTCAATCTCTCTTGTAAACAGAACTCAAACTTTCTCATAAATCTGTCAAGTATTTTTACTTGGGATCTTCAAAATGAGATTATTTTCACATCCCACTAACAAAGAATTGTAACAAACGTTTGTTATAAAGTAAAATTCATTAGCATACCTTTAGCCTAATATAAGTCATCTCAATCTTTACCCTATTATAATTGAAATAAAGTTCACGGGACAATGTAGCATACCTTTTACTTTATAAAATGAAGAAAGCCCCGTCTCTTTGTAATTTGTATTACCTTTTGAAGAAAAGAAAACTCATTAGCTTTGTAAAAGAGTGAAGGCCGTAGGCCGTGTTTGTTAAAGTGCACCGAAGTATTTGAGATTAACAAAGAAGCCAAAAACTACAACAAGAGGAAGGTTAAATCTTTTTGGGTGTTGAGATCTTTTATCCAAAGCAAGCATAATTATTACCAAAATTTTGCATGATTTTGTCCCACGCCCAAGTCCAAAAGCTGAAGGTTCAAAGAGCAACAGCAGCCAGTGTCGTGCATGTTGTTGGATTAGGAATTGGGATTGCTTCAAAATCACTTCTCCATTATTTGCACTGATGTTCAAAGTTTGGGGGCCGCTATCATGTCACAGCTTTGTTTTGTAACTCTTCTAGCACCTTGCATTTCCCTATAAATAACCCATATTCTTCACTTTAGGATCCCAAGGACTTGTTTTGTTTAATAAAAGAGAGAGTTTAGCATTTGTACCTATATTTGTAGGGGTAATGGGCTTCCTTCCTGTGGTTGCGGTTCTTTTGCTGTCTGTTTTGTCTTTGGGGAGCTCGCTGAGCTTAGACTACTACGAGAAGACATGTCCTGGGGTTGACTTTATCGTGACTAAAGCTGTCAAGGATGCAGCTTACAAAGACAAGACTGTCCCTGCTGCACTCCTCCGGATGCACTTTCATGACTGCTTTATAAGGGTATCCGTTAGAATAATTCTCAACATGTTGAATAATATCTCTGTTTTTGACAAAACTAAACTGGATGTGTTTTGTTTTGCTTGGGTGAAGGGTTGTGATGCATCTGTACTGCTGAACTCAGTAGGGAACAACAAAGCAGAGAAAGATGGGCCACCAAACTTATCTTTGCATTCATTTTTCGTGATCGACAACGCAAAGAAAGAACTGGAATCCTATTGCCCCGGCGTTGTCTCCTGTGCTGATATCTTGGCTCTGGCTGCAAGGGATGCAGTTGTGCTTGTAATAAATCATATAATTCAAATAATCTTTTGCCTTGGAACACAATGGTTTGAAATTAGGAAGTTCTAAACATTTTATTTTTTCTAAAAGGATATGATTTTGTGTTTGTCTTACAGTCTGGAGGCCCAACATGGTATGTTCCTAAAGGGAGAAAGGATGGAAGGATATCAAAGGCTAGTGAAACAATACAATTGCCATCTCCAAGCTTCAACATTTCTCAGCTGCAACAGAGCTTCTCCCAAAGAGGTTTATCCCTTGACGACCTAGTCGCTCTTTCAGGTAAACCTCATACACATTCAAACTCAGGATGAAAATGTCACTACTAAACATACATCAACAGTATAACAGTGTTGATGAACATACGATACCAAGATAATACAAGATTAAGAAAGAAAATGAATGTCAATCTATTAAAGATATTCTTGTAAGCATTAGCATTCTCAATAACATATGATGCAGGAGGACACACCTTAGGATTTGCTCACTGCTCATCCTTCGAAGGTAGAATCCGCAACTTCAGTCCAGCCAGCAACGTTGACCCTGTAATGAATCCGTCCTTCGCAGCAAGCCTAAGAAATGTGTGCCCAGTAATCCACAAGGCGAAAAATGCTGGCTCAAACATGGATACATCTCCAACCACATTCGACAACACTTACTACAGACTGATACTCCAAAAGAAGGGCCTGTTTTCTTCTGACCAAGCTCTGCTCGACTTTCCCAAGACCAAAGATCTTGTTTATAAGTTCGCTAGCTCAAAGGAAGCCTTCAACAGAGCATTTGTTAATTCTATGATCAAAATGAGTAGCATCACTGGTGGTCAGGAAATCAGGAAGAATTGTAGGGCAGTGAACTAAAAGCTGCTACTTATAGCTCTATTTTGCTTGCTAGACTAATAATCGTCTATTTAAGCATTGGGTGTTTAAGTACCCACAGCTAGCTTGTTTTCAGTACCGTCAGAAGCACAGTACACATGTATTCTTATATTTGATCACCAATGGGATGCCTTTATTTTTGCCTTTATTCTCAAATGTCTCCAATTAGAGATAAAGTTCCCTTTACTATGATGTGTCGACCATCTACATCCATTCACCACGTCTATTTTTGGATTCACCAATTCATTCCCAACTGAACTTCATGGACAAGAATGTAACAGGATTTCATATTTAAGCTACTTCCTTTAAAGCTCAATCACCTGCAAGCCATAAAAACTTGTGCAGGAAACTCCAACATGCATGAAAATTCGAATCAGGATGGTCATTATGAATGTACAAAGGCAAATGAAGAGTGAAATATGAAGCAACAGATAGGCATACAGTCATCCAACTCCCACCATTTTGGGAGTGGGGGGATGATTTATAGGTAATGAAATATGAAACTTAAAAATACATCTCAAGGGACAAGCGGATCTTTCTCTTTCAACCTATGAAGTTAATAAATTATAATCTGAGGTAACTAAATATAAGTATTAAACATAGATTTGGCAGCAACAGTAACAACCAAACCACTTGGTTCAGCTCCCCTCCCCCTTTCCCCGGCAGATTTGTCGGCAGATGTAGAAAGTAACGGACGTTGGGTGAATGATGAGTCACAGCGTTTTTTATTTCAGCTAACACCTGCCGGCAATTTCGCTCGCCACTGCCTCTGGGGACGGTGAGAAATATTGTCCAACTTTACATTATGGACCCACAATTATGCAAAGAGAAATGTTGTCCAACTTTACATTCTGGACCCACAATTATCCAAAGGGATAACTGAGGTAAGGCGGTGAAAAGTTAGCTATTGGACATCATCAAAATGAAGAAACAAAATAGTTAGCTAATTGATGGTTTGTGATTTACAATAGCTCCTGTTAATATATGTAATTTACCACCGCAAAATCACGTATAGCATTCAATACATGTTAACGCTTATACATAACTAAAGTTTCAACTTGCACAAATGCACTGGTTTTTACCGCAGCTATCTCCAAAATTTCTTACCATCTACCATTGAACTTTAATGAGAAGATCACGTAAGTGGAAAGACTAATAAACTTAACAACTCTTACTTCAGAAAAAATAAAAACTTAACTCCACCAAGCTTTAAAGAATTATTGAATGCGACTGTCCTTCGAAACCTATATGACTTAATAACAACTCTCATACATCCACGATGTAAAATTACCGCCACATTGTTTCGCCTCCTTCGATATTTCTCACGAACTTTGTTATTTCACCATAGAAGTCTCCTGTTGCAAGTGGAATAACTTTATAAATCATGGTCGCCAAACTGCCAAAAACTTCCACAAATTAATATATGCATTTTGTATTACCTTGACTGGTTCGCAATTAAGAACAATCTCAGCCAATTGAATGTTGCCACTCAGGTTTGATGCCTTATGCGATGGCATGAATGCAAAGCCATCAAGAAGCTTCTCACACTTCAACCCCCATTTGACCATCAAGAACTCAATGAGATGATGCCCACTACACAATTTGGAGGGCAGTGAATTGGTAAAGGTGAAAAATAATGACAGCAATAATAATTACTATCATAACATAACCACCGTGGCTGTGTCAATTTCCATCATGTAAGAAATAATATCAGTTACCTGCGATTGTGGTAGGTTGTTATAAAGACTGACCCTGGTGAACTTTGGAGAAGAAAGGCCACGGTAGAAAAGAGATCATCAAATGCTTCCCGACAACAAATCAAACTCAAATTTCAGCACATTTTTTTTTTTCCATAAACAAATTAAAGATGGCAGAGTAGAGATGAAATTAGATCAGAAATTGGTCCTACGGTCCTACCACTGTTTTCGTACAAAACATCAGCCCCAATAATGATTGTAGGTCGTAAACTGAATATTGATATGTCCCAGACCCCCCATGTCAGTCCTAGAACCTGCACATATAAGAAACTCGTCACTGTGCCAGATAGAAAACCATTCTTTCAGAAGAAAAAGAGAAAAAAAAAACAAAAAAAACAACTTACAACAACAAGAAAATTTATAGATTTACATTGCAATTGAGATTATTCAGGTCACAAACTCTCCTGATATTTTCCAGCACCTGCAGATTGAAGATTCGGACATTAGAAAGCAAATATGCCGCTCAAACATCTATCTATCTGTCCGCTCTTAACATAACTATCTAAATGAATTTGGTTTCTAAACAAAATCTGGCTCCTCGTAATACGAGAAACTCCCTTGCTTTTTGACGTATTTATAATTCATAACTCAAACAAAAAACAGAGCTAACATGAAGTTCATATAAATTGGTTAATAGAAATTTTTGTGCATTAAGTGGAAATTATATTTTCAGGCGAAGTCACCAAGACGAAGCAATACCTCCACTCTATTAGCATCATCAGTCAACGTGACATCAGCGCCCAATTTTGCCGCAACCAATCCAGGCAATGAAGTACCAGCACCGAGCTGCAACCAATTCGGAGGTCACAGAGTCACCCTAGCCATTAAACTTCCCCGTTATAAAATAATCAAACATATCACTCTAAATCTACTGATTATAGGTTTTCAGGAGACTTCACTGGAAAGAAAATGATAATACACAAGTACCTCAACGACATTTGCACCAGCAAATCGAGTTTTCTGCTGCCAAACATACTCGGCAAGAACAATACTACAGGGCCACACATAAAGGCCGTATTCCTCTTCCGTATTCTGCAGAGTCGTCGAAATTACACACACAGATTGTTAAGGACTCAAAGTTTCTCCGTCTACCGGAATTTTGAAGGAGACAAAAAAAGGAATGAGAGGTGGATTTTGGACACCTCGATTATTGAAACAGAGAAGACCGTTTTTCCGGCGTCGTCTTCGAAAGCGTGACGAGATGTGGTTGTTGAGGAGCCACCGACCGGCGCGTCGGAGTCACCGTCTTCCATATTGCTCGCCGGAGCAGACGGAATCTGCTTCCCACCCGCCGGGGTATAATGAAGTAGAACTAATGGGCCGTCTAATGTGGACTTGCTTTTGGAGCCTTGAGATGGCCCACGATTAATCTCTGATTCACTGGATTAAGGTAATTCATTTAAGAGTGGTGTGACTGTCTTATAAATTTATAATGTTTTTTTTTTATTTTGCTTATTTTATTAGAGTTTGACATAGATATATGATAGTTTCGACTTAATTTCTAAATATATTTTAATTCTTAAATTTTGTTCGGACCACTGTGGTAAGTCTAATTCATTTTCAAATTTATACTTATAAGCACTCGTGGAATTACAGGACATTCCATACATAGCAACCAAGTCTTGAGAATGAGACGTCGGCAAAAGGACCTCAATATCATTATGATTAAAATTTATTTTAATTAACCAGAGTAACTAACTAAATTTTTTTTGTTCAACTAGGTTGAAGATTCAAACTTCCAACTTTTTTTATAAACTTATGAGTATTTTGCCTGGCTAATTAAAATTTAATTTCGTTGGCAATTTTATGACCTAAGATTAGATATACGATATAAAGCACATAACAACACCTTTCCAAAAAATCTCTTACATATACCAAAAAAAAAAAATCTTAACATAACATATATAATTTATGTTTTTTATTTTTGGAAAAAGAAAATAAAAAATGGAATTGGGCCTAAGGCCCAACATGCGGACGATAGGAGGGGAGGGCATTTCCGTAATGTTGCAGGGAAACAATAAACCAGGGAAGGGCAAGGGCAAGGTATCCCCAACCCCAAGAGTTTTCATCAAGTGGGAAGCAACCAAAAACCAAAAGGAGAGAGAGAGAGAGAAGCGTTTCCAGAGAGAGAATTCTGGTTCTGAGCCCTCTCCCTACTCTCTAACACAGACCCTTCTTCTCTCTCTTTCTCTTTCTGCGATCTGATCGCTGAAATTTTTGGAAACCCTTCACATTTAGGACTCCATTTCTTTGTTTCTTCATTTCCGCTATTAACTGGGGGAACTTTTTTTGATCGATTCTGTACATTTTCCCCCCCTTTTTTCGCTCGTCGATTAACCTTGTCGACTTACGTGCCGGGAAAACCCTAACTCGCTGTTCTTTTCTTTTTCTTTTTTACCCTTTTTTTCTTCTTCTTCTGTTCTTATGGCTGCTGCTAATCTTTCTGATAGCAATCCTCCAACGGCCGGAAGCGCCCACCATTCTCGTAACTCCGGGCAAAGTGTGGGCAGCCCCAAATCACGTCGCTCCACACGCTCAGTGTCCTCACCCTGGACCCAGATTGTCCGTGGTGAGTTGGAAATCAATGCGGTCGTTCCCTCCTCACCGTCGAATTTGACATCGCCGACCGCTGTTGTGGAACCGGTCCCTTCGTCGTCTTCTTCATCATCATCATCCTCCCCTTCAGTTGCGGAAGAACCGGTCGGAGAGAGATCAGAGAGTGGGAGTGGATCGCAAGCCAATGTAGGAAATAAGCCCGCGTGGAACAAGCTGTCTAATGGGGCTGCTGCCGAGGTCGGGCCAGTCATGGGGGCTGTATCCTGGCCCGCCCTATCCGAGTCTACTCGGTTCGCAACCAAATCGTCTTTGGAATCGCCGAAAGCTGTAGCTGATGGATCTGCTGGCTCTGCATGCCAGGTTCTGACCTTTCATTTTGTTAATCTACTGAAAATTAAAATATTCAGTTGCTCGAACTGGGTCTTCACACTTTGAAAATTTTTTAACTGCCTCAGACCATATATTATTTATCTCGGTGATCATCTATAACTCTCTCTCGCCTTTTTTTTTTAATTTGGAACCCAATGCTTTATTTTGAATGATCTATTTGAGTATCTTGATTCTTGGCTATGACGACAAAGATAACATGTACTGGCATGGGTTTGGGACGAAACAGCACTTTTCATATCAATCAAAGACTGGGGAAAGACTAGAATATGTTTACTCTGAGAACAAGTTAAAAGGGTTTTAAGAAGTTAGTTTATGGAGTTTTTGGTTTGTTGATTGAAGGCAGCATCAATTAGACATGTGTAATATTATTATTATTTTTTGATAACGTAGTCGGAACTTTGATATCCTATACCCAGAGGCACCTGCACGCTCCCCAAGGCGATGCATGATATTATTTATAGATCTAAATGATGTTAACTCTTCCACCTTCTTAATTCTTTGCAATGGGATTCTTCATTTGATCAATTCACTAGGTTCTTATGGATAAAATGGTGGCAGGGGGCCGATGTCCCTATTAGAATGCTCAATGCTACATTGATACTCTACTGCATTTCCATGTAGAATAAGGACTTACATGGTTATTTGCTATATATATATATATATATATTTAACATTTTGCTAAATGGTTATTGTCTCAAAGTTTTTGCTCTAATGGATGTCTGATTAATTATTTCGAACCTAGGGGATAGGAAATTCACCATCCTCACCACAGAAAGAAGTTAGTAGTGCAACTCCAATTTCAACCCCAACTGCAACTCATCGCCAGAAGTCAATGAAGCACAGTGGTGCTAGCAATTCACATAATGGTGGTCCCTTGCAGCAGTCGGCAATTTCAGGTTCTGTAATTGAGACACCTCCGAGTACTCCTTCGTCTAAGGACCAGATTCAGAGGACCGCTTTTGCCTCACAGCCACATAATGATCATAATAATTATCAACATCAACGCAATTCATTCAGGAGTCGTGGCTCTGGTTATCCACGAGGTGATGGTTCTCACCATCACAATCATGGTACTAGGCGTGATCATGATCGTGGAAACCATGATTGGAATTCTCATCGAAATTATGGTCAGTCTCAAAGAGTTGTTCAAAGATATATAAGGCCTCCACCACCCCCTAGTACTGCTACATTTATTCCTCCACCAATGAGGCCTCTTGGTGGTCCCATACATTTTCCTGGTAGGATCTACACCACTGTTGTTAGCTTTGTGGTCTTTATCATGTGAACTTGCATCACATTTGGATCTTTTTGCAGAATTTGTGCCTTCAATGGTATATGTTGCAGCTCCTCCTCCTCCAGAAGCTCTCAGAGGTGTACCTTTTGTAGCTCAAATACCACCTAATGCAGTGTTTTTTCCTGCCCTAGACCCTCAGTTATGTGCTGCAATAGTCAAGCAGATAGATTACTACTTCAGGTATCATTCATGTCATATTTGGTTAATGGATTACTAAATTTTTTTTCTCATCATCGTCTAGTGTTAGAATTTCGAACAAATTTTAACAGCATCACCTTAAATTTTGTTAATTGCAGTGATGAAAACTTAATTAAAGATACTTTCTTGAGGGGGAAGATGGATGAACAAGGATGGGTTCCAATTAGTTTAATAGCAACCTTCAAGAGGGTGGGTTATAAAAAAATTATATTTAGTTTCTATTTTTTTATATTGCTGATGATACATTGTTTCTACCCATTTCTTATTCTTTTTATTGTATTTAACACCAATTTTATTTATTATTGAATGATAGTATGGTGCCCATTTTCCTGTTATTGGTTTCTTTGCTTCTATGCTTTTTTAGTAAAGATGTACAACTGAAAAGAAATACTCAGTTGGAATCAAGAAGTTGTTGCTATAGTTCCGCCATCATTCCTATACTTAGAAGTCAATTAGAATGTTATTCTATTTGAACAGTTTTCATGAACATGTGCCTTTGTGCTAAATCATGCAATGTAATATCTCTTTGCAGCTGGCTTCTAATATTTGTTCTTTTACGTTCCCATCATTACATGAGGCATGTTTTTATTCTTACCATATCATAGTTATCATCACCACAGTTTTGGGATATGTTGGAATTGAGGATCTTTTTTGTTTTGTTTTGTTCTTTTTTTTTTCCTGGAGGAAACAATTTTTTTTAATATATTAGAAGTACAAAATTAGTGGGACAACGACCTGTCAAGGGAGATTTACAACAAACTATCTCAGTTGGCATAAATCAAAAGAGAATCATAATTACAAAAGGAATTAGAATAGAGTACAACAAGAAACTCAAGAATTTGAGGTGGAGTCCCGAAGTTCAAATCATCTAGAAGAATTTTCAAATATTCTTCTATTGCTCTCGAAAACCAACCTTCCAAAGAACAGTCATTAAGGTAGTTAGGCACAAAGCTTTAGCTTTCCTTTTTAAGTGATGCCAACATGGGTTGCTCAATGGCTTCAAGGCTTTTTTTGCATCAGTGTGCTAGTAGGGAGTTAGGCAGCTCGTAGGGGGTATTGATGCCATCTATAACAAGGCCCCAAATAAGAAATTTATCGTTAAGACCTTTGGCCCAGAAGGACTTGGCCCCAAGTATTTAGGCAAAGCCACTTGATTCTCTAGTCTTAGTGAGATAGTTGACTAAAGGCTAAGAGGCAAGAATACCTGAACAACCCAGCGCCCGAGTCATAGAATCCCTACAATTTTTCAGCCACTTGTCATGAAGGTTCAGAGTGAGGTTGATGCATTAGTTCAATGATGCTGGTACGTGTTTCTTATTCTCCGTTTCCTAGATTTCTTTTCAGAAGTTATATATGGTGTGACATGCGTGCATATGACACTGTAGTTAGGATAGAATGTTCTCTAAATGCTCACGGCTAGTTTAGTTAAACAGTTTAGCTATACTGAGAGACAAGAAAACATGGTATGATTATTACCAAATAGCTTCTTTTGATAAGTCTTATGAAACTAATTCTGCTGGAATAGTTTGGATTTTTTGAACTGGCTGCGTCTGAAATGATGCTGCTTATCACAAAGGTGGAGAAGCTATTATGTGAATGATGATGCATGCACTCTTTTTTAGGGTTTTTATATTGTCTTTGGTTTTCTTTTGCAGGTTCTAGATTTGACTGACAACGTCCCGCTGATTTTGGATGCTTTGCGGACATCCACTCTTTTGGAAGTACAGGTTAGAACTTGTTTAGTTATTCAGTTCTGCAAGCACTACTTTCTCGTGTTTAATAGTGGCAATTGGAAATTTTGTGTTTTGGGGGGAGGGCAGTTGGGGCGGATTGGTCTTAACTTCTTTATTGAGCCCACTTCAAAAGTATTTTGGGTTTGGGTCTAAGTTTGTACAGATAAAATTGTCAAAACACGTTCTGGATAAGGGTAATTGAGCCCACAGGAGCTTTAAGAGGTTTGCATCTTCAGTTTATCAAGTTAAAGGATATTTAAAGATAAATTTTTTGGTTAAAAAATGAGTAAGTCGTTTTGTTTCTCTAATTTTATATCCGAACCTATTATATCTCAGGGGGACAGAGTAAGGAGGCGAAATGATTATAGTAGATGGATATTGCAATCTTCATCTCAAACTCCTGATGTTGCTGCCCCAGTAAGCCCAGCAAACTCCAATCCGGATATGCTGGCGGCTGGTGTTCAGAGTCTCACGTTGGAGACTATTAATCGCAGCATTTCAGGAAGTCGAGGTGATTTTCATGTCGAGGCTCTGCAAAGTAGATCACCTCGGAATTCCAATAGCCAGTCACAGCAACCAGGCACTGGTCAAGTAAGCATCGAGACAGGTTTGGACCACTCCTTTTCTGCAAGGAGTTAGACCTTGTACATGCTGAAGCCCATGTCTTTTATGAGTGGAAAAAAATTAGATGTGGGTAGTACAGAAGACTAAGGAGATAACTTATAACACTGGAGGAGGATGTTCCGAGTTTTGTTGCCTGTGGCGGCCTTCTTGATGCACGATGAATATTTTTTCTCTCGTGTGGCCAAGTAAAGAAGGCAGAATGTGATGAATAAGGAGGCAAAAAATGAAGGTGAAAAAGAGAAACAAACAAATCTAGAAAGTTTTTTTAAAAAATACCCAACATTTTCTTTTAACGGCGACTGAAAGGGGATTCATCATTTTATGGTTTCATAGGATGTTGCCTTTGCTAGTTAAAATTTTCCTTTTTGTTCTCCTTGGTGATGGCATGTATTTAACCATGGGGAATCTTTGCTTCCCCATGATGCTGCTCCTCAGCTGGTTTTTCCTTTTGGTATCTTCGAGCTCGGGGCAGATAACCTCGAGCTGTAGGAAGAAGACAAAACGGTTCTGATAAAAAGGCGAAAATGGTGGCTGATCTTCTTCATGGTTAATATAGAGAGACTGGCTTTCTTTGGATGCTAATGGCGGCCGAGCTTCAACCGCAGCTACTCCATCTTGAAGACTCTTTCTTTTGCTTTCCTTTTCCTTATCCCCCCTTTTCTTTTCATGAAGACTTGTCGCTTGCTCTTAAAATGTCAAATGGAATAACTTTGCATACGGTACTTGCAACTTTTTTTTTTTTTTTTGGATATTTGACTGAATAAAATGCCCCTGTGGGTGCAGGTTGGCGGTTGGCGCATCTTGTTATTAACTTTATTTTCAAATTGTCATTCTTTTAGCCAACCTTTTATGTTTTGGATCATCATTGTGTTTGAAGTGTTTTTAAAAGCAAAGGATTTTTGAGTTCAACACGTTTGGGAGGTTATATGTTTTAACTAGTCAAATTATTCTAGATTGACACTTGAAGTAACATTTTATTTATAAATAGTTTATTTTACGGTGAATCTGGAGTGGTATTTGAAACTTTTTTAAAGGCTTTGTTATCTAATTAGAGACAATTTCTCTTTTAAATTCTTAGTGATCTTTGCCTTTTATGTCGAAAAAGTTTATTAAGTGCTTCATTTGAACTTAAATATTAACTTTTAAAACCTATTCTGAATTTAAAAAGTAGTGTTCTTATTTTAAAAATTTATGAAGATGACCATATATGTGCTAGAATTCTTTTGAAGTGTGCTGAAAATTTAATGAAAATAATTGTAGTGGGACAAATTAGTGAAACAAAATTTAGATCAAGATTTTAAAATATTTTCACATTTTGATAAAAAAACAGTTGTTTCGATTTTCTTTTCTTAGTACAAAATTTGTTATTGATTTACGTTGCATCTATTAGAAATTTGTGGGGTATCATATAGACTTTATTCATTTTGGTCATTATACTTTTAAAACGTCTATTTTTTTACTTTTATACTATTTAAAAGTGACCCATTTAGTCCATGTTTTCATTTTCATATAATTTATTTTAATCACAATTCTAGCATGACACTTCACTTTCTAAATGAATAGAAAATTTAATAATATATATTAAATAAGAAAAAGATTCCCAGATATGGGGAATCTTCTAAGCCATTCTTTTTCTTTCCTTCTCTTTTTTCTTTGGTAGGCATAGGTTTTTTTAATATAGAAAGTATTGGATTCCCAATCTGTAACATACCTTATTTTATTCGTCATTCGTATTCAAAACTTGTTACATACCGTATTCAAAAAAAGAAATCATGTAATTTGTAGATTTATAGATTTCTTTTCGTTCAAAAAATCATTTAATGACGCTAACATAGTTCAACGACATATATCTCTATGGTTGTGAATTCGATCACTCACCCCATATTTTGTACTAAAAGTATCATTTGGTGACTGGGCTGACCTATCAATATACAAACGTCACGGACAATAATGAACCAAAGTTAAAAGTACAATAACGAAAATAAATCACGATGAAATAATTAACCATAAATTTTATTAAAAAATTATATGATTGTTAATACTCATTATAAATTTTAATTATAAGGAGGTAGATGACTGTACATACAAACTTACCAATAAATTAAAATTAATTACGTTTTAAATTCCACGCATGATGAAATAACTCGCCATAAATTCTGCAGAGATCATTTGCTAATATCTAAAAAAATGCGATTTCTATTAAGAAAAAAAGAAAACCTTTTTCTAATAACAAAAATAGAAAAGTTTGATAAAAATAGATAAACAACTGATATGTACAGTACCAGAAAATTTATTTGCGTATGGGCCGGAACCGTCCTCTGCAGCCCATTCCGCGCACGCGGGGAAGCGAGGGCATTTTGGTAATCTTATGTTACATGTAACCATAAACTAACAAGGGCATTATAGAGAGAGAAACGCTTTAGAGAGAGAAACGTTTTAGAGAGAGAAGTTGTTTCTGTTTCTGAGACCTCTTTCTACTCTCCAACAGACCTACGTCTCTCTTTTTCCACTCTGCGATCCGATCGATTCAATGTTTTAGAGAGAATTTAGGATTCTTTGTTCTTTGTTTCTTGCTAGCAGCTGTTAATTCTTCAAAAATTTTGATCGTTTTCTCATTTTTTCGTTTTCATTTTGCCCCATTTTCGGTCGATCAAGCTACTTCGACCTGAAGTAAACCCTAATCCCTAATTTATGATGGCTGCTACTAATTTATCTGATGCTAATTCGGCGACCGCGAGTGCCAATCATTCTCCTCGTCAATCTGCACAAAATATCAGCAGTCCTAAATCGCGTCGGCGCAATACCTCTTCTTCCCCGTGGACCCTGATTGTGCGCGGTGAGTTGGACTCAATCGCTGTTCCGTCGTCTCCTTCTGCTGTTGTTGAACCTGTATCCTTTTCTTCTTCTTCTCCTTTGCCTTCTGCCGTGGTTGAGCCGGTATGTGAGAGTCTGGATGGTGGCAATGGGTCGGCCAGCAACGTGGGAAAGAAGCCGGCGTGGAACAAGCTCTCTAATGGAACTGTGGCGGTCGAGTCTGGGCCTGTCATGGGGGCTGTGTCTTGGCCCGCACTATCGGATTCGGCTAAAACCCCAACTAAAACGTCTTCGGACTCTCTCAAAAGTTTAGCTGATGGATCCGCCGGGCAGGTTTTGTTCTTTCAGTTTTACATTAATGGAGCATTATGAATGTCAGTTGCTTGTAGGGGGATAAATGTTTAAACTGCTGCATTTGTATGTTGAATAAAATGCTTAAATTCGAATAAACTTTATGAGTACCTTGGATAGGCTGAGAAACATTAACCGGTGGCATATTTTTATTCCGATGCTCTTATCAAACAGGTCAGGAAAAGAACAAGAAAATGTGTACTACTGGAGTAACTACAGTCATTTCTTTATATTGGTTATATGTTGAATTAAGGGAGTCTCAATTTACAATTGGAAGGCGTTTTTGTAACTGTCCTTGTGGGCTTTTGTATATTTCATACCATAAATGAAATACTCGTTTCATATCAARAAAAGAAAGGGAGACTCAATTTATTGACTTCATGTATTTAGTCTTGCTATTATTTTGTATAATAGCGGGCGCTCTTGCACATTTCTTTTTTATTTTGTTATTGTGTAATATATTTGGTCAATTCACTAGATTTTTGTGAAGAAAAAGCTAAGGGGAGAGGATGAACTCTCTGTTGAAATTCCCCATGCAGCGTCTCTTTTCATATTTTCCTTGTTGAATAAGGATAAATATAACTTTCCCTTTTGGTAAATTTTGTACATCAATGGAATTCTCTTATGAGGAAAACAAGGACAGCAGAGATAAGAGTTAGTTTAGTTTGTTTTCTTTTTGTTACCATGAATGTAAGGGTCTTTACCCTTTTATTTTCTTTTCTTTTCGTAATGGTGTGTGTGTGTTTTTTTTTTAATTCAACAAGATAATTCTTATCTTTCTAAATGTTGCACATAGGGGGCTGGAACTCCATCGTCCTCATCAAACAAAGAAGGAAATAATGATGTTGTGAGCCCTACCTATGATTCAACTCTTACTCATCCAACGACCTCACGCCAGAAATCAATGAGGCGTAATGGGTTTGGAAATTCACATAATAGTGGCCTCCCCCAACAGTCTGCACTTTCAAGTCCGGTAATTGATACAACTCCTAATAATGCTTCCAAAGATCAGACACAGAGAACTACATTTGCATCACAATCACATAATGATCATGGTCATCAACAAGCACGCAATTCATTTAGTAGGAGCCGTGGTGGTGGTTCACATCCACGTGGCGATAATTCCCATTATCATAATCATGGTGGTAGGCGTGATCATGACCGTGGAAATCAAGACTGGAATTCTAATAGAAATTTCAATGCTCAGCCGCATAGAGTTGTCCATAGGCTTATGAGGCCTCCTCCACCCCCAAATACTGCTCCCTTTATTCCTCCTCCACCAATGAGGCCTCTTGGGGGTCCCATACCTTTCTCGGGTAGGCTCACATTTTATTTGTGAGGTTCCATGGATTTGATCTATTGAACCTGTTTATATTTGAACTGTTTGCAGATTTTGCACCTCCAATAGGCTCTACATTTTATTTGAGGTTCCATGTTTTTTATCACATGAACTTGCCTTATGCTTGAATCTGTTTGCAGATTTTGCACCTCCAATGGTATATGTTGGTCTTCCTCCTCCTCCTCCAGAAGCTCTCAGAGGTGTACCTTTTGTCACTCCAATACCACCAAATGCAATGTTTTTTCCTGCCTTAGACCCTCAGTTACCTGCTATGATAGTGAAACAGATAGATTATTATTTCAGGTATCTTTGGTGTTATAAATTTAACTTTTTGCCATCATCCTTGTATAGGTGTTAGAATTTTGATTTATTTTTTAAAATAGTGATCGCACCTTATATTTGTGAATTGCAGTGGTGAGAATTTAATAAAAGATACTTTCTTAAGGCAGAACATGAATGAACATGGATGGGTTCCCATTAGACTAATAGCAAGCTTCAAGAAGGTTGGCTGATTAGATGAATTTTTTTATTTATTTGTTGTTTATTTTATTGATATATTTCATGATAAAGTCATGATTGTCTACATTTAATTCAAAAGGAATGTATAATATTTTTTAACTGTAATGATAGGCTAATCTTGATCTTCCTGTTTGTATTCTTCCTCTCTGCATGTTTGTGCATGTTTTCCCTTGTAAGTATTTTTTGAAAGAGCTGTTTTCAGAATGATTTCTTAAAGGTCTGATTACTTTTAGAAGAACTATACACAGTTTTTATTTTTATTTTTTAATATTTTTTATTATTTTTAATGTTTTCCAAACTTTCTACCTTCTATAGCTTAGACAGTAATAAAATAAACATCTTAAACTTCTTCTTTTCTGTGAATTTACCAGTCTTTGAATGGAATCGTTCTTGGAATTGGTTTTCAAATGCTATTTTCAAGCAGGCCTTAGAGGGTTCTTTGGGTGCATTTTCTAAAAAAAATTTAAAAACATAGTTTTGCCAAGTAAAGTTCTGAAAAGTTCTATATTGTCAGTTGTAGCAGCTTCTCTCACTGAAGTTTTCTTGGCCTTCTCCTTCTGAGATTTGTTGTACGGACAATGGTTTAAGAGCTAGTTTTGCTTCTCAGTGTATTTGTTTGTAGTCTGAATGGTTCTTAGTTTTTGGGCTACTTTTGGGTTTTTTGTTAGTTTGTTTCTTCTTATTGTTCTATTTTTACTATTGTAATTCTCCGGGGCTTTCTCTTTCTTGGTTTGGTTGTTCATCTTCACTCCCTCCGGGAGTTTGCATATTGAACTTTTTCTTTCTTTTTTCACCATCAATGAAAAGTTAGTTTTATTTTTATTTAAAAAAAAGTGTCTACGATGTATCTCAAAAATGAAAAAAAAGACCCGAGGCTACTTACAGCAAACATAGAAGAAAATAGCATCATCAGTGGAAACTGAAATAGATATTAGTTCTGATTTTTGGAGATGTTAATTTATCTGTTAAAGAAATCAATCTATAGCAGCATAATTTTGCATATAGTATTGCCTCCTTTTTCTGAGTTTTGGTCTTTTATTATTATTTATATATATATATATATATATATATTTTGTCAAATAGCTGCTATTTGGATTTTCTAGATTGCTATATTGTGTAGCTTATAATGAAAGTTAGAACGAATAGTTCTGTGGACCAGAACACATGACATTGAGCTGTTATTATCCTTCAAGAATATGTCATCTCAGCACTCTTTTGCAGGTTTCATGTTTGACTGACAATATCCAACTTATATTGGATTCGTTGCAATCATCCACAGTTGTGGAAACAAAGGTTAGTAATAGATGGCTCAGACTATGACACTGATTTAGACACTAGCTCCATAACCAGCTTTTTCCTCTATGTGAAAGTGGAAGATTTTTATGGGCTCTTGGAATATTTTATTATATGGTCTAAAGTTGGGCAAAGCACACTGATAGTTAATGTAATAGTAATAGTGGTAAAAGGAATAGATAAGTCAATTTTAGGTTGACGAATTTGATCCCTATAGCTTGGATATAGTTTTAATTTAGTCAATCCTCACAAATCATTCTTGTCGTTATCATATAAAATATGTGACACATCTTGTAATTCACACAGCAATGAGCTAATCTCTCTCTTTTTTTTTTTTGGCTAACTACCTTATTTGGTTGTGTATTAGGATGCTAAATAAAAAATAAAGAAAAATGAGTTGCCTTTTGGGTGGGTAAAATAGATTTTCGTGGTTTAACTAAATTATAGGTACCGAATTTGTAATTTAACGTAAATTATAAAAATCATGTTTCCTTTTTTCCTTTTAGGGAGACAAAGTAAGAAGGCGTAATGATTATGATAGATGGATAATACGACCTCCTGCCCAAGGTCCTAATGTCGCAGGCCCTCCAAGTCCAGGAAGTTTCAATCAAGATATGCTGGCAGCTGGTGTTCAAGTTATTTCGCTAGAGAATAATCACAGTAGCACTGAAGGTGGTCAAGGTGATGCTCATGTTGAGGCACTCCATAGTTGTAGGCCACATGAAAATTTGAGTACGCAGATGCAGCCATATGGTGATGATGGTACAGGCCAAGTAAATATCAAGACTGGTTCAGATCATTCCTCTTCTGAAAGAAGTTAGACCAAGTTTGTGCTGAACCCATATCCTTTTGGATGGAAAATTAGACGTGTGTGTGTTGTAGAGACCAAGTGAGGAGATGTTAATGACACGGTTCGGTTGGGGGCATTCTTCTTGCTCGACGAAAATTCTCTTCTCGTGATGCAAGTATACTGGTAAACTGGAGTTGAAGAAGAGGAACATACTCAAGAAAAAGGAAAAAAAAAAAAACACATAAAACTAAAAAACTAAAACACAAGTTACTTTTGTGGTGGAGGAGAGGGATGCATTTTATGGTTTTGTGGGTTACTGTTGGCTGGCTTGTTTCTTAAATTTATATTCATTTTTGGGTTTTGGTTTTTGGTTTTCGGTAATTATGGTATATGTACTTAAGGTGGGGAATTTTGATTTGTTTCTCCATTGGGGCTGCCCCTCAGCTGGTTTTTTGATATCTTTGGGGTCAGAAAAATTCCGAGTTCTGAGACGAGAGAAGACGACGATTCTGCAAAGGAACTCGAAGGCTGGCTTTTGTTCAGAATGATGGTAAATCTAGAGAGGTTGGCTTTTGGTTGGATTTTGTGGAGGCTGGGCTACAACCGCTGTCTTGTCTTGAAGTGAAGGTTCTTTCCATCTTTCTTATTCTTGAGACTCACCCAGGCGTTTTCTCCATAAATATCTTTCTACTTTAAATGCGATATTAGGAACTTCTGAAGATTCGACTGTTCTGAACATCCTTTTCCAATTGATATTATTTTGCTCGAAATGTCTTTTCATTTTATTTATATGTTTGGAACAGTAGTTGGAAATTAGGAATTTTCAATTCGATTATTACAGTGCTGCAATTATTCCCTAATTTTGTGGGTTCGTTCATTCCTCGAACTCTTGTTTGTTGTGGTTGCTATGGGACAGAGTTCAAGAACTATCCATATGTGGCTGAAATTCAGCTGATTTGAATTATCTATTATAAGCCCTAATCTCATAATTTTTTGTTAAATACCAAGATCAGTAACAACCTTACTTGAACAGGATGTGTTCTATAAGTTGTACAACTATGTCCTTGAGTTCTAAATCTTATGGTTTCAGTCCATTGAAGCCTCTCAAATGTCGGCCTTGATTTCATTCACACGTGGTAGTTGATCAATATAATAAAATCTATAACATCTAATATTAGCTATTTTTTGAAAAGGGAAAAAACCCCTTGACATAAACATGATTTGGCAAGGAAGACGATTGCTGCTAGGTGCATAGTTCTCTGGAAATCTCTTATTTTGTACCTATTGAATGCTTAACAACAAATACTAGTTAAAGTTCATAAGGTTACTAGTCCAACAAATACATGTTAAGTTCTTTAGTTATTAGGAGTGACAAATCTCGCATCAATTCTCTTTCCGGATGAGCATAGTTCAACGGTAAAGACATATAACTTCTGTGAGTTGAAGGTTCAAATCTTCACTACTAATAAAAAAAAAAAAAAAAAAACTATTCTCTTCTCTCTTATCTCTCTCTAAGGTTACCAGGAACCATAAAGAAACAGAGGAAAACTTGCAGTTCAGTAACCAACAACATGAAAGGAAGTGAACCATATTACCATCTCCTCGGTAAGCACTTCTGTTGTTTGACCATCATCATCTCTCAACCAGAACTGGCAGATTGGACAGGTTTTCTGGCATTCATGGAACCACCTCTTGATGCATATCTTATGAAACTCATGTAGGCAAGGAAGACGAAGAACTCGTGATTCCTCTCCCTCCATTACTTTCGACAAACACACCGAACACCATTCCCTGCCCACAGCATCATACAAGGTAGGATGTGCCAGAGCTTCACAACCTTCCTTCTTGGCCCTCTGCTTAACATGTGATTCAATAACATCCCCACAGAATAATGCATCCTTGATTCCTGGATACAGTTTGAGGACAACGAAGTTATAAAAGGAGGAGATTATCTTCCTGTACACCATGCCGTTAAAGTTGAGAAGGATATTCGGTTAAAGTTCTTTAATGGGAGATAATTTGGTCTGTGGAAGGGCGGGTAGATTGGGAAAAAAGATCCCCAAATTTCAAACACAAAGTGGTTGCACCCAAACGAGATTAATCCTCTTGACCTTTCACGTTATAAAATCAAATGCAGGGCTAAATAAAGCTCCTACCTCATGTCGCATCGATATAAACAACACTCCATGCCTCCTGACTTGATAACCAATTCATGAAGGAAACTTGATCGAGAAACACCACAATCTCATGAAAAGGAAATACCAGCCACCCTGCCCCTACGATAGAAACCAGAGAAGACAAATGACAAATTATCTGGACAAAATGGTGCTAACTTAAAAGCACAAACAAAGTTGAAGGCTTACGAGATTGTGGCACAGCACAACTTTCAGGAAAACAGCCACTAGACCCTAGCAAAAAGAAACCTTAATTTAAGCGCTTAAGTGTTCGATGCTTGATGGCCATTGAATACTCTACGTGCTTTCTTCACCACAATTGTGATTTTAATAATGATGCAAGATGAACTAGCAAATTTCTCCATCAGAGAACCAAGTACGTTCGGGCAGAAAATAAAATCAATTATAAACAAGTAATATTGATTTTGATCCACTGAATCATTGTCGTCCTCAGTATGTTCCATCTACAATGAACGCAGTGGTAATACAATTCCTACCATAATGCATGTTTATTATATTGGCATGCATCTTCACCCAAACAGAACATCTTCAGAAAGATATGTGATCAATGAACTATGGCTTCCAGGTAAGTAAAAGCTAAAGGAACAATTGCCTATAATGTGTTTATTATTCATTAATTAAGAACCCAAAAGGAACAAGGTCACTGGGACGGTATAATTCAAGGCAAAAAGGCCTCCTTCAACAGGAATATTAAGCCCTAAAGTTAAGGAGATGACATTATGGACGACAGGAAGAAATTGTAGACGACCCAACAACTATTTAAATTACACCCGGACAATTCAGCGGAAGCCCAAAAGTACAAGCCTCTCTAGATAAAGAAATCGACTATTTTTAACTTCTCAGCAGAGCAGTTCAGAGAATATTCTCTTGTTTAGTTTGACAATAACAATTTAATCGCAAGAAAACAGTACAGAAGTATGGAGGACCAGGGGTCTAATCTGACTATTTTATTGGGCATCGCCAGCAAATTTCTCGCTCTAAAGTGGACATTTATGAGCGTAAACATACAAGTTTAGTGCCATTATGTTGACATCTCTTCTCATAATTCAGCTCAAGAAACAAAAACTTGCCAAATACTGCTCATTTTTCACGATCCTCACGTTTCAATGCATCATCAGTTTCAATTATCCTTCCATCCCTAGGCACCAAGCAAGGAATTCCGCCCTTTATCTAACATAATCATAAGAAAGACGGATGAATTACAACATAAAATAGAAACAGGTATATGTCTTTTAGCCTAACTCCCACAAATGAGGGAAGAAAAAAGGGAAAGAAACCCAATGGTTCCCTTCTCCATGCTTCCAAAAATTACTAAACACTGCTTTCTGGTTCATACAGCCACTCTTACTACCTACGCTTGCAAAATTGAGAAAGATTTAATTTCACTAATCGAACCAAGAGTGTCACGATCCATGAGTAGCTAGATTAATATGACTCAAAGTCACTGTAAGCCTTCGCTATAAATGTTCCAGAAACTGAACCAGAGCGCTAACATGGAAAAAGAAATTTCTAAATGAAATCAGAAAACGGCTCAAGATGAACAAATAGACTGGAATCCAAAATCTTGCATAATTCAAGCAGATACATTCTCTTTATGTACTTACAGGGAAAGAAACACCAATCGTATCGCTAATTAGAGAATTCGACGCCTCGCAATACCTAACGGCAAAAACGCACAACCAAACAAATTATGCACGAGGAATTTGCTAGAAGGACAGAAAATTGTGGAGTACAAATCGAATGATCACCTCAGCGGTTGCTTCGTGAGCGGGCAGACCAGGATCTCAGAGAGAGTCTTGGTGAGACCAGAACCCGCATCTTTCAGAAGTGCTCCGCTTATTCTCACCATTTTTACTTCGAAGAAAGTTTTGATTCAGTTTTTCGCGGTCTGGATTTCTGCTTCAACAGGTTTAAATCCACTCCGGGGCGAACATAGGAGACTACTCGGTAGAAGGGTTCCTTTCTTTCCCCCCAAAAAAATTATTGTTAGTTTTATACTTCTATTTTAGTATTTTTTTTGGAAGACTTTTATTTAAAAAGAAAAATCAAAATAAGTTTATATATATATATATATGTAGATATTGATAATTTGAATGATTTTTTATAGCAGGATGTAGCTTATATCGACTTTTATTTTTTTTTACACAAACATAATTCATTTATTAATACTTACTTGCAAATGATATTGAAAAAGGCTGATCCCTATCAATTTTAATTTGATCCTTAACTATACATCATTTATTTCAATCAAAAGATTTCATTTTTTTTAAAATAAAGTCTTTTAATGAAAATATAACATGACATTGGGTTTAGAGTCAAATCCTTTTAATAGGAAATTTAGAGTTAAATTGAATAAATAATATACTTATCAAATGATTCTATGACTAATACTTTATTAATAATTTGATGGTTATAAAAACTCAGTCACTTATAATAAATAAATAATAAACGAATAATTTGGTTTTTATTTCTTTAGAATGAGAATGATAATTTCTTGAAAATATTAATCTTAATCATTTGAGTTACTCACTTGACTTATGTTTTAGGTGTAATAATTTAATTATATTACTTACATGTTTGGGTATTTTTATGGTTGGATTTAAACCAAATAAAAAATTTATTGACTGAATTTTGGAAGATTAGATTTATTTTTTATTTAGATGGGAATATTAATTTCACCTTCGCAAAAACTTAAACGAACAAAAGAAGAAAAGTATTTTTATTTCTTCTTCTTCTTCTTCTTCTTCTTCTTCTTCTTCTTCAGTTCTTCCCTATTGCGTCGCCGTCAAACGCCGTTTAAAATTTTTTCCCATCGCCTCCAAAGGGCAACTTTTAAACTGCAAGCCCACGACGAATATGCGTTAATGGCGGAAACTAAGTGGAAGAAGAACAAGAACAAGAATTTGGTACAAGTAAATCAATGTCGCATCGCAAATGAATGGCAAGGATTTCCACTCGACAACTCCTTCACTTCAGACACGCCACCCTCTCTCTGCCCTATAAATCCATTAGTCGATCTTCGTCTCCATTTTGCTCTTTCCCAGAACCAGATCTTAATCCCCCTAGACATAACCGAAGCTTCTCGCTTCTCCAATCATGCCAGAGCATAAGAGAATTGCTTCAAATCCATGGCCATTTGATCACCTCAGGACTTTTCAACCACCATTTTTGGGCCAATAGAGTTCTACTGCAGGCCTCGGAGTTTGGCGATATTGTTTATACTATTTTGATCTTCAGGCGTATAAAAATTCCCAATACCTTTTGTATCAATAGAGTCCTCAAGGCTTATTCTCTCAGCACAGTTCCTCAAGAGGCTGTGTTCCTGTATTTTGAATGGCTTGGTAATGGGTTTCGGCCAGACACTTACACTTTTCTGTCACTTTTTTGTGCTTGTGCGAGTGTTGGTTGTGGGGCATCTGGGCGGAAGTGCCATGGACAGGCCTTCAAGAATGGGGTTGACTGTGTGATGGTTCTGAGGAATAGTTTGATTCATATGTATGGCTGTTGTGGGGATATCGAGCTCGGTCGCAAGGTGTTCGACGAAATGTCGGCGCGGGATTTGGTATCTTGGAATTCGATTGTTACTGCCTATGCAAGGATTGGAGATTTACATACTGCCCACGACTTGTTTGATGAAATGCCTGAGAGAAATGTTGTCTCTTGGAACTTGATGATTGGTGAGTATTTGAGAGGTGGGAATCCTGGCTGTGCTATGAAGTTGTTTAGGATTATGGTGAAGATGGGAATCAGAGGGAACAGTACAACAATGGTTAATGTACTTGGTGCTTGCAGCCGATCGGCTAGGCTGAATGAAGGAAGATCGGTTCATGGTTTTATGTACCGGGCTCTGATGAAGTTTTGCATATTTATCGACACGGCGTTGATTGACTTGTATAGCAAATGCCAGAGAGTGTCGGTTGCACGTCGAGTATTTGACAGGATGCTGAATCGCAATTTGGTCACGTGGAATGCAATGGTTTTGGGGCACTGTCTTCAGGGGAATCCTGAAGATGGACTTGAGCTGTTTGAGGAAATGGCTGCCAAACTGAGAGAAAGAACTGGGGAAACAGACCATGACAAGAAGTACGGGCGAGACGAAGGTAAACGAGAAGTTTTCCCAGACCAAATTACATTTATTGGCGTTCTCTGTGCCTGTGCCCGGGCAGGACTGCTGAAAGATGCAACCAGTTATTTCGATGAGATGATTAACGTGTTTCTTGTGAGACCAAATTTTGCCCATTATTGGTGTCTGGCCAACGTTTACGTTGCAGCAGGGTTAATTCAGCAGGCTGTGGAAATACTGAGGAACATGCCTGGAGATAATGAGGACTTTTCATCAGAATCCGCCATATGGATCAACTTGCTCACTTCATGTCGCTTTGCGGGAGATGTTTCTTTGGGAGAACAGATCGCAAACTATTTGATCAACACAGAACCTAAGAACGAATCATACTATAGACTGCTTCTGAATATTTATGCTGTAGCAGGGAAATGGGAGGATGTTACTAGAGTTAAGTTGTTAATGAAAGAAAAAAGACTAGGAAGAACGCCGGGTTGTAGACTGATCGACCTAAAAGAGATTGTTCACAGATTGAAATTTGGAAATCTTCTGCAAGAAGGGATGGAGGAATCTAATACAGTTATGCTTAAACTTGCTAGTGAGGTGAGTTTATGGTCAAATATTGCTGCAGGGCAATCAGATATTGGAGTTTAGAACCATTTGCTACTAAGATAAGATGTGTAGACACACGACAGTTTACACAAAGATCCCGTTGCTTAATGTCTAAGATCCCAAGGGTTTGTTCCTGTATCACGAAAAAGATGATCCGAAGCTAGACTCGCAGATTAAGGCGATCTCCCGAACATATCTTGATAACAGCTTGCTTACAGCTACCCGACAGAACTGAACTAACAGTCCTGCAGAGTTATGCTTTTACATCATATGATAGCTGAGAAAATGCAGAAAGAGGTCTGTTTCCCCTGCTCTTCAGCTGAAAATGTTGGCTATGCCACCTTAGTTTCTTTAATACAGCCTTATGGATTTGTGGTGAAAGCTTTCTCTTCAACCTAGCAGCATGTGAAGTGAAGGTGGAGCAATAATAGTTATAACATTTATTGCTCATCTGAATTCATAGATGATTTTGTTGAGCAACTTTTCTTATCTATTTCTCAATTCAATTCTGTTTCAATTCATTTTGATTCTCTTGGAATAATGGGAACTAAAATTTTTCAACCGTCAAGCTTTCTAACTTGATTAGATGACTCTAACTCCAAATGGTGTGAGCCCCATCTTACTTCTGAAAATATTTGCCTCAGAGAGTAACCTAATTGCGGAGCCATCGGCTGCTTCTGCACAAAACTCTACAGCAGTCCGAAGAGAGGCTATTCAAGCAAGATGAATCATAAGAATGATGGTTCTCACTAACTCAATCCACATGAATCCACATGAATCAAAGGAGCAACTTCCTATTTGGATAACCAGAAAAAGGAAAGAAAATCTTTTGACTCTATTCGTGTGTTATTTATCCCCACTGTCTTGCACAATTCAGAGTCAGTCACAAGTCACAACAAGATCAAATCCTTCCTTCATTTATGAATATTTATTATACAGTCTACATGCTTTTTTCCCCTATATACTGAGAGAACTGTTCACTTTAGAGAGTATTTGTTACACTATGTACAGACTTTACAGATGAAAAGAGAAGAAAAAGAGCCAACCTTACATGGGGTTAATCAATATCAAAGAGACCTAGCAATATTTGTGTTACAACTTAAATGGAAGCACTACGTTCAAGTATTTTTATTTCCAAAGCGACTGGATTTTGTTTTCGGTTCACTTAGGATTCCATGTATTGCAAGGGTGGAGGGCTTGTTGTTATATTCTCTGGACCTGCAAGTCAAATTTTGAATCAAACATTTGGGAATGTCTTTGCAGGCATGCAGCACTTACAATTAAATTGGATTTTGATACTTGAACTTTCATATTTGTCATATTTGGTCTTCATATATTTTGAAATGATTTGTTTTTGTATATATTTTACCTAAATTTTAGGTTGTTCATATTCATACCCTACCAAACTATACTTGATACGTGTAGCTTAAAATATAAATCTACGTGGCTTTATGTAAAATTGGTCAAATGTATTATAGAAATTTAACAACAATGACTTAAAATAAACATTTACATTTATCTCAAAAAAAAAAAAAACTTTTACATAAAAATCAGAAATCAAAATAAAATATTTGAAACTGTAAAAAGCATGATATTTAAATAGGATCAATATAAGTGTAAGTAATGCGTTGTAAAAATGTAAAATGTTGGAGCAGAAAGGACATACTACAAATCCCTCGCAGCTCCACTTCTCGCCATTCTTGGACGAGGGCACAGCAGCAACACATCAAGTGAGATAAAAAATCATCAATGAGGCCTCCCTACCAAAGAAGGTGAACAAGAAACAAAAAATGTAGCTCAAAGCCTAAAACATTATGTATTAACGAATTTACGTGTAGAGACATGACTAGCAGGCAGTAGCAAATATTCGGATTCGTAACCTAAGGTAATATCTGCAGAAAAACAAGTCACAAACTATGACGACTCTCTCCCTCCTCAATACCAGAAATGTAGAAATGGAATACATATCCCTAAAAACAAACACCAAAAAGAAATCGAGCGAGAGAATTTGGAGCAAGAAGAGTTTCATAATGATTTTCATGAAGCATCCAAGTAATTTGATAATTCATCATTGGCATTTTTATGAGATAAGAGCATCTACGCTTGCAAAAGAAGCATATTGCTGCACCCGCCATCCACTCTTACATGAAAAGAAAAGGTCTTAATTTACAAGTTRGAACATGAGTTACCTTGATATTTAACATATTCCGGAGTTTTCGTCGGACACAGCAAGTGTAACAACAGCATGAGAACACCAAAKAATATGCCATCAGCTCGTTGCATGCATCTGCTGAAGCTGATAATCAAAGAAAATGTAAGATTCATTTTAGCTTTGATACGTTACAATGCATGTAAGTAATTCAAGACGAAATTAAACAAAGTTATCATTGTTGGCTCATCCAAATTTCAACTTTTGAAACCAAACACCAGAGCAACTTTTAGAAACTTGAAGTTCTGGAGCTTTGAAGAGTAAATAAAATGTATTCCTTTTTTTTTTCCTTGTTCTTTCCTGCATCATATCTGACAAAGTGATATTCAACAAATTTAAAATTGACCGTGTTCATTGATCACTTACACACGTGCCTGTTGGCAGTGACGGAAGCAACCTTTGACAGTGTCCAACAAGGACAGAAAAATGTCTTTATACCTGAAATGTACAAAAATAATTTGAATGAAAATCAAAACKTATGCACATACCACGCCAATAACATTTTTCAAACGTTATTGTGCATTAGTTTGGCCAATCTACGTTTAATCAAATTAATCACTGCACAGTTCTCAAGAAAAAAAGTGAATCTCTACACAGTAGATGGAATGGAAGGAAGAAACGCACAATTTTTAAAAAAATCTTTCGCCTTTTACAATTAAAAATACTACAAAAAGAATTCAATGGCCATGTATGTTTGCGAATGCTTGGTCCCACAAGTTAACAAATGGAAATTAATGTTTGATTTACTTCAAAGTTGATGTCAGGAATGCACAGCCATAACATATAAAGGAAAAAGACTGAAAAAATGGTGAAAATTCAAAGGTCAAGGTTACATTTTGCAGTTATAGATGAAAGTGATTCAATATAAGATAATATGACATTTCAGGAAATTGTAGCAGGATAAAGGAGAATAATTTTAGTTTGTAGATCTTTTGAAGCATGTATATGAGACCCGAATTTMTTGTCGCTTGAATGACAAACTATAACCAGTCAATAATAAAATAAAGGACACTCTGCAGTGAGATGGACGTACAAAGATAAGGTTGTGAACAACAACCAAGCAAATCAGCATGCCATTTTTCATGTTGACAATTGCTGGATAGCAGATCGTGTCTTGATAAAACTGATGAGACCTGTCTGAAAGAAAAAAAAAAATGGAACAGAATCCACCATATGGCAGACTTCAAGAAATTCAATATGTTAAGAATAAACGACATCAGAGTCAAATTCTGCTTGCAGACATTACTTATATTAGTTAAATAACTTATCAAGACATTCTAGGCCTGATGGAAATGGAAGGGTTTAGAACTTTTAAAACAGATATCACATATGAGTTAGCCACCGGACAGGGGACTTGGCCCTTGAGGGTTTTAAACGATACAACCTAAATTTGGTAAAAACAACCCAAACTATGTAACTTTATACAAGTTAGAAGATAGAATATCATCTGTGACTTCCTCAGGCTTTCAGTAAGGGTGTGTGGTTTCAACTTTCAAGTAGTAAATTGGAATAAATAGTAAAAACTTTCCATAGACATGCCCAAAAATGCAGAAAGAAAGGACCAAAACAATAAACAAGCCTACCTTGCCGTACTGGCATCTCTATTCTTGTGAAAACTTTCATCATAAGCATGAGTAGTTTCACCATTGGCATCAGAATAATGATATTCAAGTTGTGTCGGAATGCCTTTCTGTAAATCTTTTTCTACAAAATAATTAGCAGACAAGGCTTCTGTGATATCAAATAAACGTTCAATTATTTGACATTGGCCAACGTCCATATTAGATTGAGATATTTGCAACTCAATCTGAAGTTTTTCATTTTCCATTTGAAGCGCATCATGTAGGCCCAAGTTTGGGTAGGAACGAGAAAGAGTTTTTTCCAATATGGTAGCATCGTTTTTGGTAGAGTCAGGTTTGAGGATCACATCCTGGATCCTTCTGTCATCGTCCTCAAATATATACTCACATTGATGCTTTTCAATATCATCAAGCCTCTCCTGAGAAGAAAAACAGAGAAAAAAGCACAAGCATTAAATTACTAGGCATCATTTTCATTCTTGCATTCAAAATGAAGATAGAAATGATTCATATTAAGAACGACATTAAAATAAATTTCGTTCATTTTGATACTAAAATGGGTTTCCATAATCCAGTAACCAGTTATGTAGTAGAAAAGTATCCATAACAATAACAATAACCAAGTAAGAGAACGGATATGCAAATTCAGACAAAACAGCGGAAGTTTTGAAAAACTGACGATCACAAAGCAAAAATACAGTAAAAGGAAATGAATTATTACTCTGACTCGAGCATTGTCCACCAGATTAATCAGAGGGACCAGCCGCAGATATCTATCGATTTCACTTTGAGCCTTCCTAAATTGGTAAACAACGTTCCATCCCATAGCCAGCAAATAGAGATAGCTACGATCCTGGCAGCTATTGATCAAAATGTATGATCTTCTTAAAGCATCCTCTAGCTGCTCGAGAGGCTCTCGAGTCTCTGGATATTTCTTCAGCTCTGATATCTTGAGTTGATCCAGTAAGTTCCCGATCAACTTGAGATGCTGTGCAAATTGCTTGCAGTTCTTCTTGTGCATCCTGGCGGTGTTTGCTGCTCTTACAATCATTGAAATCAGCTGAACTGCATTGATACCTGTCAGCTGAGCCACACCCGCAACGTCCCCAAGACTGTCCCACGAAGACATACTTAACCAGTCTAAATGTTCTTAGAAACACCACTGCCCATGACCCCCCAGAATTTCCAAATTGCTGACCAATAACGTAACCAAATTCAAATTTTCTTTTCCTAATCAGCAAAAGTTGGACTCTGGGAATCTTTTAGGGACAATCTCTTGACTATAGCAGAAAAGTAAGCAATCTTAATTCCGATTGCCAGTTCTATATGAAATCATTGGCATTAATAAATGTCTTCAATGAATATGGATTACTGCGCTTGATTGTTAGACATAAGCATTGCAATGAAAACTACCCCACAAGATCATCTTAGAAGTTCAAACCTCCAGCACGCAGTTTACGGCTGCACACGAAATTATCCGAATAATTTCAAGTGGAATTTCAAAGAAGAAAAAAAAATATATGACCATGTATACAAATTTTTCGAAAAGAAAGAGAATACAGTTCGTCTCGTACTTCTACACACCGACCTTCTTAGCATAACAATAACGATGACGATAACATAACTTSAACTTCAACTGAACTTGAAATTGCATTCGAAGCATAATATGCAGAACAATAAGCACGAAGCAACATGCTGAAAAKAAAAAACTCAACTAATTCACAGAAAGCCGAATGGTTTCTGCACTGAAGAGGCAACAAAGCTATGGTTACTCACAGTGACAAAAATAATTTAGCACTATCGTTTCTTCTGGTATTTCTATAGGAATTCGGAAAATTCAGAGCAGAGACCTCTGAATCATGCTGATCACCGTTTGAAGTCTACTTCCTCCGCAATCTGCAATCCGCACTCACGGTTTTCCCAGGACGAATGTGATTTTTGCTGCGCTTTTTTGCAGAACCGCTCTCCCCACACGCACGCCATGCGAGTTATGGAAGCAACTATCTTGGTGCGTAACCAGCGGAAAAGCCCTTCGTTTATTTCAAATTGCGACATTGCCATTCCCGCGAAATACACATTTATTTATTCTTTACATAAATCGCACGTATTATTTAATTGTAAACTAAATCTTTTTTCTTTTCAAAAAAGAAAAAGAACTGTAATTATATATTTGCATATAACACTTTTAAAATATTAATTATACAGTTAAAATGCACTTGCATTAAATCAACAATTTAATTTTTCAAGTTTAGTTTTGTAAGATTTAATATACTTTTAAATTTGTAATAATAATTGAACTTCTTAATTTTAATATGTAGATTAAAATTTATAATCATTTAATCCATAAATTTTAGACTATAGTTTAAATGTTTAGAAGAAGAAATTGAAGTATTTCTGCTGGGCCATCATCAGTGTACTTGAATAATTGGAATTTGAATATTCTAAAAAGAATTGAATTAGAATTAATATATCGGCAAAGCTCAAAACGACGTAGCAACGTCCTTTCTGGTATGGGATTCGTGACCTTTCAACCCAGCTTTGGTCATTTAATTTGGTTTTTGCTTGCCTTTGAACTGACAAAGCATTTTAGAAACCCTTCACCAAAAAGCAACGTTATCCTTGACCATAATTATTAAGTAATACCCTCAAACTTTTGCAAAAATTCAACTTCCAACCAACAATTTATTTTTCTCTTATCAATTTTCTTTTCTAAAAGAAGAAAAAAGATTAAAAAAAAAGTTTGAGGCAGCTTAAAGACTCCTCTATGTTCTACCTCCACGTTTCAGATGCTGTTTCGCTTTCAGTCTTTTCAGATCGGACTGTCTTCAAGACTTGCTAAATCATAATTTTGTTTACGTCCTTAAAGTTAAAAATGACTACTTTTTCGATCTATATTTTCATTAGATTAATGATTAAGTTTTTAAATTTAGTTTATAACAATTTAATCTTTATATTTTTAAAATTGTAACAATTTAACCTATGAACTTTTGTATATGACAATTTAATGTTTATAGTTTAAAATTTGTAACGATTTAGTCTAGTCCTATCATGAAAAATATTGTTGAAGTTTAATGGAATTTCTTATATAGGTAGATCATGACCAAATGTACTTATAAACTCTAAAAGGACTAAATAATTACATAATAAAAACCGACACTTAATTTTGATGAGATTTTTCATAATATGGACTAAATTATTGCAAAAATATAAATACATGGATTAAATTATTACTGACTTGAAGTATAAAGACTAAACTACTACGGATTAAAGTTCAATAACTAAATCATTATTTAAATGAAAGTTGCGTGATCAAGAGTAATTTTCAACTGTTTTGTTATTAAAATTTATAATTTTTCAATTAAAATTTTGTTGTTGGTAAGCTTTAAAAATATAATTGTGATGAAATTTGAATATAGTTTTTAAAAAAAAAAAATTTAAAAAATAGGTGGGTCATTTTCGGGATATTAAAAGAGGTAGTTTTTTGTAAAGATCAGATGAAACGAGGAAAATGTTAAAACTATTAAAGATGAAATTATTTATTTAGACATTTAAAAGTAGGAAATAATTTAGGCTTTTTAATTAGAGGGAAAGTAGCCCACAATTAGCACAAATTTAGCCTTATAGGTCTGGGCCCTGCCCCAAACAAAAATTAAAAACTTGTTTCCAAATATTTATATATCTTGAATTAAAAAAAAAAAAGAAAAGAAAAAAAAAAGAGAAATCAATTTTCACGTGATATTTAACTCTTTTTCTTCTAATATATGGCTAAAGAGGAGCCAGTCAATACACCTTTTGGATGTGGTAACAATAATTTCCTTTTTATTTCTTTACCATCAGAATTGGAGAAAATGTCAAAAGTAAAGTTTACAGTAGATACACTAATACAAGGAGAAAATTTAAAAATTATACAAGATAAATTTAAAAAAATTAATCATGTGACAGATCGATATCAAAATAGAAGTATATATTATTGAATAATTTATGGGTCAAAATAATTAGCGAACAGTGTTTAAAATGTGAGTGGTGAGAATTTTGTAGGTCTTTTGGGAAGGGTGGTAACTATCCCAGAAGATGTAATTATCGGCGTCGGGGCAGCTGTTTAATTTTGTCAAAGGGTTACACAGAATGCTGACCTCTATATTTCCTGTGCCACAGCACCCTTTTTCCACTTCCTCAAAACCTGAATCATAATTTACACTCGTCACAGCCCATAAGGTCATAAATTAAATATATATTCATTTATAAATTTCAAATATTTCATACATATACTTCAACTTATTGTTATTTTTATCTCTATTTACAAAATTGTAACACATTTTTTTTTTCAATGAAAACCCTTTAATATAAGTTTATGACTACATTATAAGAAATTTAGTTGGGTGAGTATCATGCTAAATTTTTATCAAAATAAATGAAAAAATAAAAATAAAAGAATTGCAAAGTACATGGACAAAAATAAAATTATAAATTAAAATGAACAAGAGTTAAAATGTATGAAGATCAAATTTGACATTTTCAAAATACATAAATGAAAATAAACCAAAACCAATGTATAGTACACGAGGCATACATGTTTCTTTTCCAAATTTAAGTTACATTTTTTGTTAGTACAAACATGTGGGGTGGAGGTTCGAACTAGATAGGTACCTTAATTACTTAAGCTATGTTCGATTTGGTTTTAGCTCAGTTACTTATGATTAATAAAATAAATAAATATATATTAATAAATATATATATATTGGAATACAAAGGACTACTTTTTTTTGAAAAATATAAAGGACTAAAAATAAGACTTGAAAAACAAATTTAGTAAACGAAATGAAGGAAGAGTTACCATATTGGTCAGGTTTTTGAATGAGCGCAAGTAACGGATTGTAGATGTCGAGATAAACAAATTTAGCATCTGAATACTTATTTCCCATCGACGTTATCAACGAAGATAGCTTCGAATTGAAAACCAGTGCCGCTTTGTTGGCGGCCTCAGAGCAGCCTCGAGCAACGCCGCCGCCTAGGGTTCTCTGTGACGGAACGCAACCGATCGCCGGCAAACTGAGGACTCCGATCCGTCTTCCTCCGAGCGCGTATAGCTGCTGCAAGAAACCGGAAGCCGATCCGAGCATCAGATCGGTGTACGCCGCGACGTCGTAATGGAGTCGCCGGAACGGAGTGATGAAGTAGGTGTTGGCGATGTCGTCGCTGCCGGAGCATACTATGATTACGCTTTTGGACAGGATGGGGGCCGCTCTTTCTTCTCCGACGGCGGATTTTATCTTCTTTATGTATTCTTTGAACATCTCCAGTTGATCGTTTAGCGACAAGACCGACTGGTTTTGGTATCTTGTTAGCAAATTAAAATTTTATTGACGAAAAATAAAATATTAGTTCTATTTATTATTTTTGTGTACTGTTTTTACTTTTTAATAGATGAATAGAGGCTTTTTTTTTTTTAATTTAACAAAAAAAAAGTATAATAAAAATAAATCTAATATTTCATTTTAGTCCAAATATCCTAGAGAACAAATTCTCGTTCCCATTTATGTCATTGGGAAAAATCCTCCGGCCGTCGTAATGAAAAAAGTGACACACCTCTACCTTTATAACAAAAATGATTTTGATCGCTACTTCTAAATGAGATTTTAAAAGTAATTGTACTTAAACCATTTTAAAGATATTAATAAATACTTCTTTAGATATTTTACAAATTAGTTAGCTATACAAATCAAAATTAAATGGAAAAAGATAACTTGGGTCTTCAAGTGGTGTTTTTTTTCTCACTTATAACATAATATTTAAAAAAAAACAAAAAATACTCATTTGCGAAACCGTACTAAATCATATTATATAGCGTAGGAGAAAGGTTGTAAGCACAGTTATCTCTAATCTCAAAATGTACCGATCATGCGATTTTACTCAATTTTATCATTGTTTTTAATTTGAGTATAGTTTGACTAGCTTAGTTTAGACATTTACCGGTACATTTCTTCAATAATCTAAAGTATTTATACTCCATGGTTTATAAACTCAAATCTTCTAGTAATTTTTTTAAAATTAATACTATAATACTTACCGTCTAACCAACTTTTCCTACTTACCACGACTCAAGATTTGACACACAACTATTATTAATATATTTATTTCTTTTTTGAAAAAACAATACATCTCTTATAGAAAATACTTCGACGACTCTAACTGATAAGGACATATATATCTTTATATTTTGACCACCGTTCACGTCTGACAATCCATTATTAAAAAAATTCTCTATTTTTACCTTCTCTGATCCGTTGTCAAATATTTATAGATAATTAACCTAGGATAAATCCTTATCGCCAAGAACGTTAAGTATTTTGCATTCTCTCCCCCCATTAGCAAGAAAATTCAGCTGACATTTAGAAGGTGAATATTATTTAAATATATCTATATATATATATATACTTGGGTACTTATTAGTTCGTGTCCATTTTTGCTGACCGCAAGTGGATAAACTCATAAATTATGTAGTTTAAAAGAAATAAAAACATGGTTTGTTGATATATGGGGTCATTTGTGTAGATATTTTTGTTATATAGATACCGTTATCTTTGCCGTGAGAGGGTCATATCCCGAAGCTCCGGACGCAAAACTAACGCCGGTGAGAAGCTCCTCCGTCGTCAAACTCGGATCAAGATACGCCGGCAACAGCTCCTTCACACCCAACTCTTCCGCTGCCACATTTTCAACACCAAAATACAGTTAAAAAAAAGGATCAACAAGGAAAAGTAACCAATAAATTATTAATTTTAAATCATCCCCAGCTAAAATTTAAAATTTGATGTTTTAACGATAAGATACGAAAAATAAAATGCCGGGCTGACCTATAAAATCGGAAGGAATTTTGCCGTTGCTAAACCTGCCGGTCGGCGATCCGCCGTTGAAGTCCCGTCCATAAGGTGGAAAATCGCATTTAACCAACGTTTTGATGTAGTTATTATTTCCTGGATCCATGATTGAATCTCCGAACACGATGAGCGCCGGAATCTTTTCATTTGCCGGTAGGAGAGAATCAGCGGCGGAGCCCTTCAGGCAAAAACCCAAAAAAATAATACATAAAATCTCCAAGTAATCGGGAAACTTCTTCTGGAGTTTCCGGCGGAGCATAATTCTGTTCAAAATAAATTAACAGGATTTATATACTTTTTTTAAAAAAAAGAACTCGTTGTATAAATAATAGAGGAACTCGGAGCTTCTGCGTTTATATAATGGTGTGGTTTGATTTTTTTCCATGGTTGGCCGTATGACGTGTTTCATTATCATTGGTTAGATCGATTGACATCTTTCTAAAACAAATAATACTCCACTTCTTAAACTTATTTCGCCACCATTAAATAATTGACAATTAATAAACGAGGCACAATCAATTAAATATCTTCATTTTAAAGGCTCTTCTTTTCTTTTTACTTTCATCTCAAGTTTGATATTATAGATTAACAAAAACTACCCTTTAATAGTCTCCCTTTATGATATGTGTTTGAAAAATAAACATGAAAGAATAATCACAAATATATATTTTTTGTTTCCTTTAATCAAACACGTCTTTTGTTTTTTGTTTTCCTCTTTTTGACAGACGTCTTTTGTTCTATTCATTTTAACAAAACACATTGAAACTATTAACAAAAACTACCCTTCAATTTAAAAACCTCGTTTATGTACCCTTTAATCTAAAAGCCTCCTTTCCAGAGATGTGTTTGAAAAATAAACGTGCAAGGAATAATCACAAATACTTTAAAATACTATAAAGTTTTTTTGTTTTTGGAAATTTAAGATTTATAATGATATTGTTCTAAAATAAGTATAATTCTTAATAAGTTTCACAATTAAAAATACATCGAACTCAAAGTTCCTTTGTTTCTATTCGTACTTTTTTTTCTTTTGAAAAGAAGAAAACAACTATCATTGGTTGATGAAAATCAGAGAAATTTGGTGAAATATTTCGTGATGTGTGGAAAAAAATATTTGGCCAAACTAAGTGTACGCTAATCTAACTTATACCTATATCGTTTTAATTTCCTTTCCAAATTATAGGCAATGGTGTATTACTATTTTTAACAGTAAACGATGTCATTCAAATTATATTTCTTGCATATGTATGGTTATGGAGAGAAGTGCACATACCCCAGATATAGAAGGTCATAAAAGGCAAAGAGCCATCGACTTCTGAGTAATAAAAAAAAATATTAAACGATGCTTTATTTTGTAAGGTTTCATATGTCTATTTATTTTATATTTAAAGAGTTAGAAAGTTCTAGTTTTTATTTCAAAGATTAGGAGGCTTAGGGATAAAATCATAAATCGGAGATTAATTTTAGCCCACAAAAAGTGCTGTTTGGATCAGAAAATGTGATGAGAATAGCAAACTTTGCTTTATCTGATTTTTTTAGGGGAAATTACTTTATCTCATTAAATTAATTAATATCGTAATTAGTAATGAAGTTGATTTCATTGTTTGTCAAAAATTTGAATGAGAGATTGACTTACATAAAATTAGTTAATTAAAAAGCGGAAAATACTTTTATCAAAAAAGAAAAAAAAAGGCGGAAAATTAATTTTTGTAGCGAGGATTTTGAAAATATATGGGTAGTAACATTAACAGTTATTCACCAGAAATCAGAAACTTAACAACACTCCAGTAAATTTTAATTTAAAGTTTAGAAATGAGACAGCTAAATTAGAAGGTTAAAATCAGATTTAATTACTACATTTACAAATCTCCTCCGGAATATATGGTGTTTACCTTTGCAAAAAAAAAGGAATATAGGTGTAGTATTAGATATTAGTTCAATCACTCTTTNTTTTAAATAGAACAATAAAATTGGGGATTTGAACCGTTGATTAAAGGTTATATTTTATTAGTTTTTTCAAATTTATTAGTTTATCAATTAGCATTTAGAATTTAATAGGTAATTTCTATTATTCAAGACTACAAATAAGCACTTTTAAATTGTATTTGGAAGCTTTTGTAGGAATGTTATACAAAATATCGATGTCCGACCTAGTCGATTTAGACGTCAAATCGACGCTGACCAACTGCTGATCACCCGTAAATATCTTCATTTTTTATGAAGAGGTTTCTTCATTCTTAAAACTGATTTAATTCATTTTAACATAGCATAGAGATCCGTTTTTTTCTTTTAAAATATATTAGCTATTTCGTTAAATAAACTTAAAAAGAAAAAATCAACCATAGTTCCAAAACTTTTAATTCATATTTATCTGATTCCTCATATTTTAAATTATTTGATATTTGTGACCAATTAAAAATGAGATAAGTACACATAACCACATAATTAAAAAGTGAGGGTTGTGAGCATTAAAAGCAAGCCAAGCCCTACCAAATACCAATATGATATATATGGCCAAAGGCCTAAAAGCTAAGGTTTGGAGTCACAAGAGCGAAAAGGACATAAATTAAAAGGGCCGGCAACGCGTCTACTAACCACCAACTAACCCCAACACATCCTAAATCCTACCCCTCATTCTGGCATTCATTTTAGACTTGTGTATTTTTCAAAAAATATTTTTAATATTTGTGTAGTAATTTTGAAAATGACAAGATCAATCCTCGTTTAGTAATCTTCTTATTTATTATTTCTTGTTTATGATTTTATGTTTCTAAAATTGTATAAAAAATTTCAACAAAAAAAATTGTTTTTATTTATTGTTTCTAGTTTGAGCAAAATCAATTATGTTTTTATTTATTAAAAAAGAGTGGAACAAAAAACAAGAACGTTACCAAACGAGTCTAAATTTCTTGTTTTTTTTTGTTCTCGTTTCCCGTATTTCCAAAACATAAATAACAATATTATTTTATTATTCTTGACTTATAAAATACATCATAAATATTAAAAAATATATATAACTTAAAAGGTTAATTTTCATATTTAACTTTTAGCTTTTTAATTTAATAATTCAGAGAGCAAAAACAATAAATAATTATCAAACACATTTATGTTTGTTTTTCAATGGAAAAAAGAAGATGAAAAAAAAAACATCAAATAGTTAAAAAAACACATTTCTCATTTTCATTATTAAAAATAACAAAACAAGAAACAATAAATAGAAAACGAGAAATAAAAAATAAGAATGAGAACGTTACTACACGGGACCTTCAGATTATTTTTATTATTTATTTATTTTTGTTACAATTGGCATTTATTTAGTTAGTAAGTGCTAGTTAACATATATATTTTCTTCTTTAGAAATAGGCTAAATATATGTTTTAATCAGTAATGTTAGAGTATTTTTTCAATTTAGTCCCTATTTTTCAAAAAAATTATAATTTAATCCCTTATATTTTAACATTTTTCATACTGACCCCTCACTATTAGTGAATGTTAAAATTGGTTGATAATAAATTTATATGTCATAATATAATATTTAGTGATCGAATTAGTAGAAATTTAAATGAGACAAAAGACTATCGAAGGAAGAAAGCTCAAAATTTCAATGAGAGATTAGAAATTTCCTCTCTCAAATGACATTTTTTTCTCCAAAATTTCAGCCATTTACCATATATATTATGTCGTGTAAGTTCACTCAACTGATTTTTAACCTTTCTCAACAATGAAGAACTAAATTAATAAATATTAAAATATAAAAAATTAAAATAAAAGTTTTAATGGGTGGAGACTAAATTTCAAAAATATTCAAATATTAACAACTAAAACATATATTTAATTCTAACACTCTTTCACCATGTATATTATGTGTGTAAGTTCACTCTCAACTGATTTTTAACCTTTTTCAACCATGAAGAACTAAATTAATAAATATTAAAACATAAAAAATTAAAATAAAATTTTTAAAGGTTGGAGACTAAATTTCAAAAATATCCAAATATTAACCACTAAAACATATATTAATTCTAACACCTTTTCAAACCTAATTTCCTCCCATTAATAAGGGCTGCGCACCTGCTTTAGGGGCGTCAGACTTTTCTTTTTTCTTTTTATTATACAATAATTGATAAGTGTTTATATTTTTATAAACGTAAAAAAGTAGATAGCGTTCAATTTACTAGTTATTAATTATGATTTCGGCCCAAAGATCAACATTGACATGTGGGATAAGATTCCAATTAAATTCAACCAAAACAAAAGACAGAATCCTTTGACTTCCACAAGTTTGAGTTCATTTTTAAAAAATAAACTTATGAGAGAGGTTGTAGCAATGAAAACATATTATGAGATTAATCTAGGTTAATTTAATCTCTTGATTGGAGATATATCATAGTTTTTACGATTGAGTTACCGAAAAAGAAGGTGCACCTTGTTAGCATAGGTAATGATTATCAATTTTTTAAAGTATTTTTTGACCATTCTTCCATGATCTTAGAATCTGTCTCATTCGGATGTGGTATCGGTTCATTTATGTACCTCTTCTCTCTACTCGGGCGTCACGTGAAAAATTTAGAAAGAAGCTCGACTATATACTCTATAGTTGGTTGGGGTCTGTGGTCAATACAACTTGTTCTAGAACTAGTAGGTGTTTTGGGATTGGTCGTGTCATTGAAACTGACAAATTCGAGAAAAACAACAAAACGATCCGTGGGTATCTTCTCAGCCATATGAACGACTCTCTTTTTGATCACTTTGTAGTCTAAAAATCTGCATAGGTCATTTAAGACACGTTAGAGTCTAGATATGGTCGGGACAAAATGCAAGCAGGAGAAAATATGTCGTCGGTAAATGGCTGCAAGTTCAAATGTCAGACGACAAACTGATGATGGATCAGGTTCATGAATGACAATGTGTTGTTTGAAGGCATGAATATGTACGAGATTCTTCAAGCCAATGTGTTGCTCGAGAAATTTCCTCCTTCCAAGAGTGATTATCGCAACCACCTGAAACATAAGAAGAAGGACTTGACTCTGCAATAACTGACCAGTCATGTGTGCACGAAAAAAGCCAACAGGTTAAAGGATAATCTTTCTTCTCAATCCTTAAATTCAGTTAAAGCTAAAGGGAAACAAATTACGAGGGATAAAGCTCAAAATAACAAAAGTCTCCAATCCAAAAATACTAATCGAGAAATCGAAACTGGTATGTTGTGTCTGCGAAAAACCGAGGCATAAATCCTATCAGTGCACCCAGAGGAAAGATAGGAAAGATCAAAGAAGGGCTACTCCACAAACCAACCTTGCAGAGACGGATGGCATCATTGCCGCTGTGGTTGTGGAAGCAAATTTGACATAGAACAAATCCGACTGGATTCTTGACATAGAAGCGTCCAGACATTTTTGCTTGAATCATAACCTCTTCCATGACTTTCAGGACTTTGCTGATGGTGAATGTGTTTTTATGGGGAAATTTACCACAGCTTGAGTACTTGTGAAAGATAAGTTTCTCTTGAAACTCAAATCTGGCAAAACTTTATCATTAAGTAATGTGTTGTATGATCATTCCCTACGTAGAAATTTGGTGTCAAGAGGTTTGTTGAACTAGGCTGGACTTAGGATTGTGTTTAAGGCCGACAAGGTTATCATCATAAAAAACGGTGACTTTGTTGGTAAGAGCTATTTTGCAGGTGGTTTGTTTGTTCTCAACATTATTCCTTCAAATGAAATGAATTCTAGTTCTACTTACATCGTTGAGTCTCTTGATGCATGACATAGTAGATTATGACATGTGGATATTGCATCGATTAAAAGGCGTAGAACTTTAAATTTAATTAATGCTTCTGATTTGCATGAAATTGCAAAATGTTCTATCTGTGTAGAAGCAAAATTTGCTAAAAAAACATTCTAAACATATCACTGCAAGGTCTGCTGAACTCCTATAATTAATTCATTCTGATTTAGCTGATTTCAAAAACACAACTAGTAGAGGTGGAAAAATTACTATATTTATTTTGTTGATCATTTTTATAGATATACGAAAATATATCTCCTGTCTATATATTACAATCATATATATATATTGCAATAATATAAGAAATCAACTAGTTACGCTTGAGGAGTTTATATATATATACACACACACTTTGATGTTGAAAATTTGGACAGATCCATGTATTCTTTGAAACAGGTGATCGTCGAACAAATGAGCCTACAACAACGAATCTCGAAACCAATGCGATCCTCCGCCTAAATACTCTCTGAAAATCTTGTTAGTAATAAGAGAAAAGAGAGAACGATAGGCACCCGTGGTGTTCTGTTCTTTTTATAGGTGTTGGGGCCTGGGCCGACCAGGAATAACAGTACTTGGTATGCAACGTGGTGAGGTTCACTGATGTACGAGATTATGACTTTCTGATAGGGGACATTTCCAATGTAGAGTAGCAACCCGTCGCCCACCACCATGTCTTGAACTTGGTCTGTTGCCATCTCCATAATGTATGTGCATTGCAACAGGGTGTGTCGCGCCTCTCGTACATCCCTACAAGCACTAGTGTTGTTCCCTCCTCTAGTCGTACGTCTATAGGAGGTTTGGTCTCCACTACCAACTATCGTCACTCGAGCCTCACATATTTACTGTTTGATTTTCACCCTCAACATATATATTGTATTCTTTTCTTTATTTATAGATATATAAAAAGATAAAGAAAAAATAAAATAATAATATTTCTAAATTTAATTTGAAAAAAAAGCAAATTCAAAAGAAATAAGGTCACGTTTTACAACTAATTTTATGTTAATTACTTACTATTTCTTTCTAAATAAGAAAAATAAGATTAAATTTTAAAAAACTATATTTTATTTAATTTTTAAAAGTAAATACTAAAGTAAAGAAACAAATTTTATAAATATAATTTTCTTAAAAAATAAAAAAAAAAGAGATCGGCTCTGTTGGAAAATTGAAGATGAAGTAATTAAATTGGATATATTAGATAAATAGCTAACTTTATCTATAAAATTTTACCTAAAAATTCAAAAGCTTATGAAAATTGATATGAATTGATTAAAAATATAATTTTTTCATTGAATTTATCTTATTTCAAAATCTTTATAGCATATTTCTTGAGTGCATTTATTCTAGACAGTGGACCTCAATCCAAGTTCATACTACTTCAACTCAAATGTGTTTCTTGAAAATTCTCTCGCCCAAGTCTCCCTTTGTTTTCGAAGGTCAGTAGTTTGATTAATCCTGATACAAGGTTTTGGAGAATGGATTTAATTAGAGATGCAGACATTTTATCAATTCCTGTTGGTAGGGGAAGGGGGGTGATAGATTAATATGACACTATGAAAAGACGGGGGTTTATACAGTTAAAAGTGGGTACAAGTTTGCGCTCTCAAAGCAACCGAATCCTGAAGCATCCTCGTCGACTTATTAAATACATCCTCTTGGTGGAAAGGTGTGTGGAAGATGACTCTCCCTTGCAAACTTAAAGTGTTCTTTTGGCGGCTTTGCTTAGATAGGCTCCCCACTGGCGCCAGTCTATGCAAAAGGCGAGTAGACGTTTCCAAATTGTGTTTTTTTGCGGAAGAAAAGGGGAGGATATTTATCATGTGTTTTGGGAGTGCAAGGTTTCAAAATCAAAGTGGGAAGCTTCTAAATTTGTTAATCTTCCTACTAGGCCACCTCACCAAAATTCTACACTTTTTCTCAGAGACTGGCAAGAAAGATTGGGTTGGTCTGAGTTTTTGAGGAAGTGATCGTGTTATTATGGGGAATTTGGAATCAAAGAAATGGGAAGGCCTTCAATCCAAGTGGGGCAGATCTTCATGGTGATTTAGCTGAATGGGCTAGTTCCTACATCAGGGCATATAGAGCAGCAAATTCCAACCCTCCTCAGATTCGGCAAACAAGTGAAATCAGGTGGCACCCACCAAGTTATGGGGTTTATAAAATCAATACAGATGCATCTTTTTCTTCATCGAATTCAAATGCTGGTCTGGGTATCATCATAAGAAATTATCGAGGACAAATAATGGCGACAGCAACAAAATACCTGCAGAATGTCATGTCGGTGGATGAAGCAGAAGCTTTAGCAGCGGTGGAAGGGTTGAGAGTAGCGATGGAGTCCGGCATATACCCTGTGGAATTGGAGATGGATTCCATTCGAATTTTCAAGCTATTCAACAAGGAAATGGAAGACATTTCTGAGATTGGAGAAATTATTTCAGATGCCCGTGATAGTGTGGCTCCTTTTTTGCAAGCCTCTTTCAAATTTACGAAAAGGGAGGGGAATGAAGCAGCTCACCTGCTTGCTAGGCGTGCTCTTCTGCACCACGAACAGTTAATTTTGCTCGAAGATTGGCCGAACTCTACTCTGTGCTTTCGTTGGAGTGTGTGGATTGCTTAGTTTAGGTTTTACAGCCTTTTGTTTCAATCAAAAAAAAAAAAAAACTCAAATTTTGTTAGGGGCAAAGGAATACTATTATTATTTAAATAAAAATATTTTTAGTTTTTACTTGGGACACAATTCCACATTCTATTTCTTAAATTAATCTTACCTTCTCTATTATTAAATATTTTAGATGTGATTATTTATTTTCACTTTTCTAATTTATTCATTTCTTTATTGTTATGTACATCTTCGATCACTTCTCCCACCTTCTATTTCTATTTTGAGAAATATCATTTTATTAAAGAATGTAGGATTAACTCAAGATGGGATACTAGTGGATCAATTTTATAGGTATAAAAATTAAAAATATTTTTATCTAAATAATAATAGTACTCCTCTACGGAGCATAATTTGAGTTGAAGTAATCCGAAACTTCTCCTAGACATTTACGCGATCATTTTACCTCTATAAAGAGGTTGATCCCATTCATTTTTAGGATGATATTGACGTGGCAGGTATAGTGAATGAACGAGTGTTTATATACTTTTGGTAGTACGAAAATTTTTCTGACATGATATTCTGTCATTTGTCCACGTGTATAGAACAACATTCGCGTGTCCATGCCCGAGAAGTGTTGCGATCCAGCTCCAGCTCCAGGCCACAACCATTTATCCGCTTGCTTGCTTCCATTTATATAAATTATCTCGCCTAAATACAAACCCAAAAAAAAAAGAATCTTAATTTATTCTTCTCGCCGCCGCTGTAATGGGTCTTTTGGATCGTTGCGCCGATGTCTTCAACTTCTCTCACAGCCACAGCCACAGCGGCCACAGCAAGAAGCTCAAGAAAAACAATCAACTTCAGGTACGTACCATTCAAATTCATTAACCCACCTTAATTAATTATTAATTTTAGAATAAGAGTTTAATTAATAATGTTTTTTTTTTTGGTTGCAGAGGGTGGAGATAAAAGTGAAGATGGACTGCGAAGGGTGCGAGAGGAAGGTGAAGAAGTCGGTGGAGGGGATGAAGGGGGTGACGGAGGTGGAGGTGGAGCCGAAGCGGAGCAAGCTTACGGTGGTCGGTTACGTGGACCCCGACAAGGTCCTCCGCCGCGTCCGCCACCGGACCGGGAAGACGGCGGACCTCTGGCCTTACGTGCCCTACGACGTCGTCCAACACCCATACGCTCCCGGAACTTACGACAAGAAGGCGCCGCCGGGGTACGTCCGCAATGCCGCCGCTAACCCGGACGCCGCGCCGCTCGCACGTGCCAGCTCCGTCGAGGTCCAGTACACCACCGCCTTCAGCGACGACAATCCCAATGCCTGTGCTTTAATGTAATCTTAATATTGCAGTTCATCAAATCTTTTCCTTTTTACTGGAAGGGCCAAGGTTATTACTTGTAAATATAACACCTTTTTTCTTTTAGGAAGGTTGTACTTTGTAGCGTAGCTCAACTTGTAATATATATATATATATATATATATATATTAACTTATTTGGAGTGAGAGAGTTTATATTACAAGTTTAGTTTTAGAGGTCTTTTTTTCTCATTTATTTTTATTGTAATAATATAAAAACAGAGTATTTAACGTAGTGAAGCGAAGTTTCTTATATTTAGAGATTTTTTTCTAAAAAATAAGATATTAAATTATATAAGAAAATAGAAAAAAGGTAACAATCTTTAAAAAATTGGATTAGTTAAAAAGTATTAAAATGAATTAAATTGTATTTAAGTTTTACCATTTTCAAACAAATTATTATTAAATAGATTAATAATATTGTATGATATATTAATAAAAATATTTTTGTAAAAATGAATACGCGTCTCTAAAGTGAAAAAGATGTATTAGTAAAAATTGAATTATCCTTACTTCAATAATTTGTATTGAAAAAATATTTTTATAAAAAATGAACACATCTAAAATGTAGAAAAAAGTTATTAAGATGTAGATTCTTACTCATCCCATAAGAAATTTATAATTTTGATGATAATTCAATGGAGAACAAAGACAATCTAAATTGGGCCTAGGCCCAATAAGATTTCGGAATGGGCTAGCCCTTTAACATTCGCGCGCTCGAAGCGCAACTTTGGTTAGCTTCTCATAGACGCCTTTCGCCGAGTCTTCCCTATAAAAACTCACCGCGTTCTCCTCGAACCCGCGAAATCCGCTCGGTAAATTTGTAAACCTCTGGCGCGACCAAACTTCTCTCTTCTTCTACCTGGAGAAGAGATCTTCCATTGAAACTCACTCTCTGCTCTGCTGATTTGCCACTCCGAATCTTCAAAATGGATTTACAACTCCCCTCCGTATGGTTTTCTAAATTATAGATTATGTCTCGGAGGATGAAGAAGACGGAGAAGAACCTGGTTTTATTATCGTCGGATGAAGAAGAACACTGTAGCGGTCGATCATCTGGTTCGAAACGCAGTAACAGCAAGATGAAGTCGAGATCACCATTTCCTCGGAAGAGCACTCGGCAAGTGAAGAAGGCTCGACTCCTAGGTTCTCGGTCTAGCTTGCATAAGGATTCCCGTAACTTTGACGAGGTACATATCAAATTCTTTTTGTTGCTTATCCAAGCTTCACATTACTCTATTATCTCCGTCTTGGATTCTGGAGTGTGTGCGTGTGAGAATGAATTCCACTGGTTTGTAGTTGTTCTGAAGAAAAACATTCGTTCAGTCCGCATTTTTGTCTTATTTTCTCGAGCTCGGTCCTTATGTTAAGCGAAATGTTGACAATCAGGAGGAGTTTTGAGTTTTCCTATGCCGAACTTTTTTCTCCTTACTTCAAATATTATTTTTCGAGGGCTTTTCAGTTAAGTCTACTATTCTTTTTCGCTAATGTGATTTTTGATGAGTTACTTCGTTAATGCAGTTCAACTTAATATGTGAAGATTTTGATCAAGTATTTTCTGCCTTCAAGGTATCTGCTGGTACGCCATTACTGTGTCACTGTAGTTTCTTTCAGTTTTTCTATGGATCTCTTTGGTGTATATCAATGGAATGATCTTCCGCTAATCTATATTCTACAGTGGAGTCAGTTAGATGGAAATTAGAACAATCTGAAGTTGAAGTTAAAATTTATTTTCAAATATCTCAGTATTTTTACAACTAGTTTTCGAATTGCATATTGAAGTTAGAACCTCTGTGATTTTAGTTTAGATTAGTTACGTTTAGCTTCTTGCTTGATGTGCATCAGGTTCTGGGGGCATTTGCACAAATGAATTATGGATTAATAAATACAAACCACGTTCGTTGGAAGAGCTTGCTGTACACAAGAAGAAGGTCATTCTAGCTCGCTTCTTTGTCTATTTCAAGTTCTTTGTCCATTTCAAATGTTATATCGATGTCTTTTTCTATGTCATGGCAGGTAGAAGAAGTGAAGGTATGGTTTGAAGAAAGGTTGAGATCACCTAAGGTAATCCTATTATTTTGAAGGTTTTTATATTGATAGGTCGAAATATTAATGATAAATGAAGTAAGACGGTATACATGGTCAATTTAAAATATTTGAAGGTTTCCATTGTTTGTTCCTGCCATCCATTGTTAGGTTTTGATGATTTCATTTTACACGGTTTGCAGGACCTTCCCAGCAATCATGTTCTTGTCATCACTGGTCCTGCTGGAGTTGGGAAATCCGTATGTGGCTGTGATTATCTTTCACGGACTTATGCTTATAGATATTTATATTTCTCATTTTAAGCACAGATGCCGAGTTATGTTTTGAACTTAGTATTGCCATCTAACTGATATCTTATGTCAATAGCATGTAATTGGTTTTCTTTGATTTGTGAACTTGGAAATCTCTGATATTTGTCCTGATCAGTCTAGTTTTGCGTCACTTTTTTATTCTTAAATTTTAAAGCGCTTCAATGTTATTCCAGTACACGTTATCTAACTTACAGGGTAAAGTTCACTTGGTTACTATATGTATATCTGTACTTTATCATTTGCTTCTAACTTGAACTTTATTTGTCTAAGTGAATTTAATATGGTATTGGGACATCCACTAATGAATTTGTGGAAATTATTGTTATTTTGGTCATTTTATCATTTTGAAGTGCTCAAGGGGTAGTCCTGTTGGCTAGGGCCTAGGGTCTCTTGGTCATACTGGTTTATAGGTCTCAAGTTTGAATCATTTTATCATTTGAAATCAATTAGTGCATGCATGCTTTTTCATCTGTATTGTTCCTTCTCATTATACTTTCGTCTTAAACCTTGCTATTTCTTTTAAATTATTAAAAAGAATCCCTGCTCCTGCAGGCAACTGTTCATGTGGTAGCATCTCATCTTGGAGCCAGATTATGTGAATGGGATACACCTACTCCTGTGGTTTGGCAAGAGCATCTGCATAACTCAAGTGCAGGTACTCTAATAAATCAATATAAGGCTTCCTTATGGAGTAGATCAAATGCAATATCATACTGGTTCAAGATGCTCTCTTATTGTTGGAAGGTTTATTGCTCATCCTACATTGTCTTGGTGTCTTATTGGCATACACCTCCTAGATAAAGAAAATTGCTCATTTTATTAGATCTTTCAAGCCATGTGAAGTGAAACACTTGCATTCTTTGCTTGAAAATTTCTCATCAACTATATTTTTAATATATGAAAATAATAGTGTTGAGGGTTGATCTAATCAGGTTGCATGTTTGTGTAGTTAATTAAGACAACATGTAGAACACACCTTCACACATATTTACTCTATGATGTGCTTCTGCGAGGTATGGTTTTGATACGTCTATTAATGTTGTGTAACCTATAGATTTTTCTGTTATTGATGAGAGTCTTTCATCTTCTAATGTTTGCGAAAAAATTTCTGGCCCTGACTTGTCTTCAATCAGGGCTACAGTACACATCTAAACTGGATGAGTTTGAAAGTTTTATTGAGAGAATGAGGAAGTATGGAGTAATATCTTCATGCTCTCTTGGAGAATCAAAACAACCGGTCATACTCTTGATAGATGATCTTCCTTTGACCCATGGGAAGGCTGCTCTTCAAAGACTTCAGAACTGTTTGCAAATTTTTGTGCAATCAACTCAAGTTCCAACAGCCATTTTGATTACGGATTGTGCTAAAGGTGAAACAACAGACCTCACCGTACGGTACTTGGAAGAGCTTCAGCTGTGTCTTGAGAATGCTGGGGCTTGTAAGGTTACTTTCCTGAATAAGATTGTAGGGCTTGTCATTGTTTAGGGATTAAAGCATATCTAATGGTGCTGCTGACACTGGATTACTTTTTTCAGGTTGCATTTAATCCTGTAACTAATAACTCCATTAAAAAGGTAATTTCCAGAATTTGTAGTCAAGAACAGTACAATCTGGCAGTTGATCAGATTGATGCAATAGCTAAAGCAAGTGGTGGTGACGTGAGGCATGCAATCATGTCTTCACAATTATTTTGTCTGAAACCAAGTCAGATTTGTTCTTTATCAACACCTAGTGCTCCGACATCTACAAAAGAATATGAAGAGGCGTCTCCTATTGTGGGAGATGATGGATTCTCTTTTCAATTTGGGCGAGATGAGACACTCTCTTTGTTCCATGCCCTGGGAAAGTTTCTGCATAACAAACGACAGATTAAAAATGATTCTGAGCCAGGTCTGTTTCATCTGTGAATAATGTGCCGAGGTGGAAGGGCTGGTAATTTGGAATTTGAATTTTAAAAAGAGTAATGCGAAGCTTTGGGTGGGATTCTATTCACAGTGTCATGAAAGATTTCTCAAGCTCGGTACCTTGTTTATGTTTGCAGATGGTGCGTTTTGTGTTCAAGAAAGTTTGTTGAGATTGCCACTTAAAATGGAGCCTCCAGAAAAGGTTCTATGTCAAGCACATGGGCAAGCCAGGTCGATTGCTGATTTTCTACATGAAAACGGTGAGCTTATCTGCTATGCTGCTATGTGTTGGTGTATCACTGTTATTGCTCTTGTATAATAGTTTCTTTTCTTTTCCCCCGTGTCCATGTATTATGGGACTTTGAGGCGGAAAAAGAATACTATCAGCAGTTATGTATTATTTTGACTCCTTTGAAACAAGATTTCGTTTATTTTCAACTTTTTCACACTTTTCTTGCAGTTCTTGACTTCATGAATGAGGAAGCAATAGATGATGCATGGCTCGTGGCTTCGTATTTGGGGGATGCTGACACTCTCATTTCTTCTTATGATGGAATCCTAGCTAGACATAACGATGCAGAAAATATTTTACACCTGGCTGCTGCTTCAGTTGCCGTCCGTGGGGTATTATTTGGCAACTCTCATCCATTGTCTTCCAGGTGGTTCTTATGAATATAAATGATTATTCGAAAGCAAAAACTATTACATTTTTACAAATTTTGACTCTTCCAAGTACGCAGGTGGCATGCTATTCGTAGACCAAAGCTTTGGCAAACCGAGGGATCTTCATTGTTCAATAAGGTGAATTGAGTTCTACAACAGTTTTACTGTTAAACCAAGGTGCCGAGCCCCTCTACAGAGGGTATTTTCAATTCCACTGCTTGGCCTACAGTAGATAATAGATATTAGGGTTTTTGGGCGTCTTCTTTAGGTTTTTAGCTGCTAGAAGTTTTTCAAACGGACACTATATTATGTTCTGACTAGTGAATTGATACTAGGCACATCGTTTTAGGTAACCTCTCTGTTGGATTAAGTTATTGGATCTGCCAGGGAAAGATTTATGTCGCAATAGCTACGAACGTTCTAAGTTGATGTTATACTAGTAGATAATTTCTCTTGTTTTTTCCCCTCCAATGTGTTGCAGACCGAGATGGCAAAACAAAGATTTATTGCTTATGGTGGGCTCAGTTCGGCTGATATTTCAGTAGTTGCCACCGAGTACCTACCTGCGTTGAAGTGGCTTGGTAGTAGTGCAACCGGAGATCATGAAAATTTACAGGTGTTGACAGAAGTAAATGCAGATTTTGATTTAGTGGATTCCGGAGATGAAATTGAGGATTGGTAAATTAGATAGGCACCTCGTTATGTAAGCAAATCCCAATATGATTGGCAGTCTTGCTCCACACCAAGTTCGGTTTTGTAAAATGTTATGAACTTCTCTTCATTATTCAAATATTAATATGAAATTGAGTACAAATTATCGTCTTTGTTACAGAAATCCTGCGCCTTTTCATTTAAGACGGTGTCAAAATTGACCCTTGGGAATCAGCTTCCAGCAGACGTTTCCCAGAGGGAGTTCTGAGTAGGTACGGTCGTATGTTTCTCAAATATGTTGAAATTTTTAGCGTAATAGTGTCAGCTGTGATGTATATATAAATACACGAATTGCATATAATTCGACTGTGCAAATGGATCATAGGGAAATATTATGAGGTAATGCCTTAAGAAAATAAACTTCCGAAAATTTAATGAGATATCTATTTACAGAAACACACGACTAACCATAAGCGCTGAAAAACTATCAGTTCTACAAAATTCCCGGCTCTGTATTTTTACTCCCGCGCCAATTCAAAGGAGTAGGCGCGGTCATTCCTTCTCACCCCGTCATAAAAGCGAGCAAAATAGTTCACTTGCATCATATTTTTCGTGACCTCAACGAAATCTTCCATCAAAATGAATGATGTTAGATGCCTTGCTTACACTTTTTCCAGCAAACTCTCCCCTTGTCGAATTCACATCTATGCACAGGAATTGGTCGGAATAACCCTCTTTTGATCCAGGCCTTGTTCTTACGGTAGTAATCTCTTCACCTCATGCTGGCCAGGATTCTTAGTTTGATTGTAAACTCCCTCGTATGCGTGCATACATACACTTGAAAACCCAACCATTGCTTGGAAAACATGCGGAAAACTCATCTGCAAGTTATTTATTGTCATTGCCCTCGTCACACTTATCAAGTTTTCATGCTTTTGCTTCTCATCTCGAGCTTTTGTTCTCAAGTTCTCCACCTTATTTTGCTTCTCCTGAACTGGGTCTCTCCCTTTAGTGGATGCCGAGCATTCTCGCATCGAATGCGAGACATATTTACTTTCCAGTGATCTTAGCTCAGTAGCTCTCTTCTCCAGCTCTTTTGAGGCAGAATCTGCCTTCTTCTTTTGCCTGTATTCCTCGGCTTGTTGAACAACAATAGCATGAATTACTGTTAAGAAGCTCTTGATTCCTTCGGAAGCCACTTTGTCTGGAATCCTATCAACTGCCAGGTTCCATTCTTCACAGAGAGAGTAAATTCTAGAATCTTGACCTGTTCGTACTAGTGGGTTTCCACTTATCTGGAAAAGGCTAAGCCGGAGCCAGCCTGTAAGAGATTGGACGTAATCCCGTTGAGCTTTCACTATATTGCAAAAAGAAACATGCCATTGCTGGACTTCAAGCTCAAGTTGGAGAGTAGATTGGCGGTGGATCTCGGATGTGGGCTCGGCAGATGGTATGATGTTCAGATATTTGAGCTGCTCAACAATGTGTGTTTGGACCTGATGGCACTCGTACATACTTCTCCACATGCACATCAATCTGTATAAACCAGAACAAATCTTAGTGTTTTAGAATAGGAAATCTCCCAAATTAAAATGCAATCTTAGTGTGCTTAGTAGTTCCATCTAGGCTTCCTAAAACACCAGAAGGTAGCAAAACAAAATCTGTACAAGTGAACTGTGAAATCATGCAGAAAATGGACCTCACACAGGTTGTCTGGGTCAACCAATTCAAATCAATCATATCTTAAAAGGTGAAATGAAAAATAATGGCTCTCTAAAATCCTCAGCCAATTTGAATCGTTCTGTGACTCTCCTGAACTCGGGAATAATGCAAGCATCAGGATAGTAGTGATTTCCCATTTATGATGAGGCCAAAACACAAGTTTGAAAGAGACTAACCCTTTGACAAGCTCAAGGAGTTGTGGGTAGAGCTCAATTTCTCTTAGCTTGATGATTTCAGCAGACGTGGTTTCAATGGCCTGAGATGCAACCATCATCTGTGACTCCAACTTTTCAACCTCTTTCTTAGTCTTCTCAGTCTTTACATAATCCGCCCTCTTCAGCTCTAGCTTCCTCAACTGTTCCACCTTCTTCTCATGCTCTATCCTTATGGCCTCGGCA
>NW_019104492.1:762355-809003 GCF_001995035.1 Momordica charantia
TCTCTCTCTAGTCTAGAGTAACAGCAACCCATCTCAAGCGGACTGAGAGAAAATGTGAAAGAGAGCTTTTCAAAAGCAGAAAAAATCTCCGGCGGGTTTCTGCTTCCGATCTTCCGCCGATCCCCACATTCCGGTGAAGTTCACCAGAAAGGCAGATCTTCCATTGGTGGTGGTGGTGGTTCAGCCACTGTCAAACTCGTGCCTAAAAAGCTACTCTCTTTCTTTCCTTATTACTCGCTGGCAAAGCCGGTGCCTTTTTTCTCACTCTCGTAGACTAGCATTTGACCCATTTCAACCTCAGAGAGCTTCGCCCAGGCCACCTCACAGATAAATAAATAATTTTGTTTAAAAAGAAAAAACTATTAGGAAAATGGTTTTATAAAAAGGAGAAAAAAGGAAAAGGAAAAAGAAAAGGTTTGGGGTTGGAAGTATGTACTTAGGTGGTGGTGGGCAGAGGCAGAGGAGGGTTCAGGTTTAAGATGCAGCCCAGAGAGACAATGGGCGTTGGGCAGAGAGCCTGTAATTTTATAACCGTATCGAAAAGACGAAATCGTCCTACCTGTTCCTATCAAATTACTGTAACGGAAAACGCATAATAATACTTGTTTTTATTATAATCAAACCTCCAAAACAGTAGCTCCACGTGTCATTCCACTTTCATCTTTTCCTCTATTACCAAGGCCATTGAGCTGTGTGCAGGGTATGAGCATTAAGCAGCTCCATTTTTGGCCAAAATGGTCAAATACTTATACAGGGTTAAGAAAATGAAAAATAAAGAATGAAATTTAACTTTTTAAAATTGAATAATATACATAAGATCAACCGGGATGAAAATAGCGCCGATATTGAACGAAATATCGGCGATATATTGGTAAATCATGTGATTTGCTGCTTACTTTTTAAGCTTTAGTTTTTCCCACTTAGTTTCACAGTGAGTTTTTGGGTTAAGCTAAAAATTTAGGTCACAAATTTATACAAAAATTATATTAAAAATCTTTGTCTCGACCTCTCCTTCATTGTTTTTCCTATGTATTTATTGATAACATATAAATCATTGTCTATAACTCAAAGAATACAAAACAACGTATTGATTTGAGCTGACATTATTTATTTATTAATCAGTTGATTTATTGACATTCGCTACTTTTTACTATCTACTTTAGATTAATGAGTATGATAGTGATATGTATGCTTAAAATGATAGTTTATTACTTAAATAAGCATTCTTTAAAGTTTTATTAAGAAATTCACAGAATTATAAATATCCGTAATTTTTTCTAAAATATCCATTCTCTGTAAATTTGGGCTATCAATATCGACATCGATAATTTCATCCTTGATATTAAACACTACGATTGAGATCAACAAAAACTATCTAACCCTAAATGAATTAGTTGATAAGTATAGTTCAAATCAACTTGGTCAGTTGATTTAGGTAATTTTTTCAACATATCTTATTGAGATTATAGCTTGAAATTGAATTGAATCTAAACTATAACTATATAATTCTATAAACTATTTTAGACTCGGCCTTGTAAAATATATCCTTCCAGCTATATATTGCTTTCCATAAATCAAAATTAAACTTAATTGGTACAAATCCAAACTTTTACATCTACATAATTTTAACACATACCATTCAATTTTAGGGCTCGCTAGAGAGATACAAAGCTAGTTAAAGGATTCCTTCCAAAATCTTGAGTCGACCCTCTTAAAAGATAGGAGAAACATTTACCCGCTAAAATGATCATCATTCTTGGCATTCTTGCCTTGGCTACAATAAAAAAAGTTGCCCTTATTTCAATCAACTTGACGTGAAGAATGTACGTCCATCAATAGTCTCCGTGACGGAAACAGAAAGAGAATCACCTTATACTAAATCAGATCGAGCCCGGGATCTTTCTAATTCTAATTGTTTTGTTATGAAGCAAACCACGATCAATTTTAGGGTACTCAAATCTAAGCTTTTTAAAATATGAGACAAACATTCTATTTATTTAATATTTTGATATTAATAAGCCTAAATACGGATGGTGAAATTTTTAACTTTGGATTATAAATCTAGTTGTTTAATCAAGAAGTTGATCAAATTCCACGAGGCTTGAACTTAGGTTGTCGACCTGTGCAGGAACACTTGTAAGAAGAAAGTAGAAACTTCTATGCTCAAGTAATTAGTATTCTTTGTTTGATCTATTTTCTCTTGATCTATTACTCGAGAGAGAATAGCTTCGCATACCTGAAAAATGAGAAGGGAGGCTCTGTTTACGAGCTTTCGACAAGACATTCAACAGGCTTTTTCGATTGTTCATGAATCACAGTGCATTGTCTGAAATTTTGTTAGAGGTTTGTGCATGCGGACATTATTGAGGCTCAGCTCGTTTGTTAAGAATAGGTTGGACGAGGCAATATTTACATGTTGGCTCGACAACGTACGTTGAGCTATGAAAATTCGGTGAAGAGAATTGTACCTTTTACTTGGTTGAGTATTTTTGTAATATAGCTTATCTTTGACTAAGCGATAATTTGAGGTCAAGATACCACGTGTCAAGCTATCTATGAAGGCCGAGGTAGTTTATGACGGAGATATCTCTTATGGCCAATGTATTACTCTTCGAAAAATGGGTGTGAGATTTCATACCTCAACTTATGGTCAGCTCTTCTTATCATTCTACGTGTTTCGTTATTTTTCTTCTTTTTTTTTTCCATAACACCAGTAAACTACTATCTCACATTCTAATATTTATTATGAAAAAAAGTAAAAGTTACGTTGTATTTACTTTTTAATATTTATTATGCATTTTGCTTATGTTTTGAAAAAAAGTTGGTAACAGGATGAGTGAATAACAAACCAAAACTTTGATTTTTTGTTTTAAAATTTTTTACACCATTTTAAAAATATTTATAAAAACGGAGACACAAACCATTCAAACAATTACCAAGAAGTTGTGTTTTTTAAAACTCTAAATAATAATAATAATAAAAATAAATTGGACTGAGAAACATACCAACAAAGACGAATTTGATAACGTTGACTTGTTACTTATTCTCGTTTCCAATTTTATCAGAAGATTTTGATTTACAAAATGAAAAAATGTATGTGTGCGTAAATCTTTCACTGTATCCACATCTCCTATTTCCATTTTTTTCGAGTTTTGATTTACATACACAAACAATTTATTTCTCTATTTTAAACTATTTTGTAAACCTCTTAGGTTGATATGTCTTATTTAATTCGCGGTTTACAGAAAAAATTTGATACTATATCTCAAGGAGAGACAAATGTCGCAAACATCACTTTATTTTGTTCAGCAATTTACTTTATTCTGTCACCAAATAAAACCAACATTTATTTATTTCACAATTGAGGTTATACCACTAGTTAAAAAACATAATTATTTTTTAATTAAAAAACTGAACGACTGGGAAGCATTATAATTCAAGGACTATATTTATAACTCAGTTTATAGAGTGCTTTTTATTTAGCTAAAATTTATAAATACTTTTACTATTTAAACAAATTTACCTTAAAAATAACTGTGATACTCGAACAATGTGATTGATGCACATCTATCTCTCGAGCACAGGTTTAGGTTTGACGTCAATAGAAAAATAGAAGCATTTAACAACATATCTTTACGGACCAAGAACTACAAAACCACTTCTTTCATTTTGAGGTGACGGAGGGATCGTACCATTCGAACTTTTTTTCCATAATTTTTCTTAAATTTAATGTCACATCAATAATAAATAATAATAATAATAAAATATCCAATTAGACGACTTAATTGTAGTTGATGAAAAATTTCATTCAAATTTTTGAAACCTGTTCTAAAAAATTAGGAGCTGAAGTAACTTTAAAACATTATATGATAACCATTTTTTTTTTCTAAATTGTCTATTTCTCATCACTTCTTTAGTATGTTTTTCTCCGAATATTTGAATTCATAATCAAATTTAAAAAAAAAAAAACAAATTTTTTTAATACTATTCACACTCTTAGCTTAAATGTTAAAAATGTTTTTGGAGTGAATAATCACTGTAAAGAAACACATGGTAGAAATAGTATTTAAGTTTAATTTGAAAATAGAAAACTAAAATTAAAATACTTATTAATCGGACTAAAAAAAACTCCATAAAATTAAATTTTCTAAACATTTATTAAGGGATAGCAACGGCGAATAATTTTTCAACTTTCCGGCGCCCAAAGTTCCGGACAAACGAACGAGTACGGACACTGAAGAAACCGAGTTCAACGCGCTTCAACTCACGCGCCAAGCAAAGAATCCCTCTGGGCTCTAACTTCTTACTTCATTGCACCCCTGGGCGTGTTTCTCTCACGCGCCATAATATCGCGTGCCTCCAATAACACAAACAAAATCCAAATTATTTTTATTTTATTTTATTTTATTTTTTAAGACGCATTTCTCTGCCTCCGCGGGGAAGCAAAGGAAAGGAACCAATGCGTTTCTTGGCGCTCTCGTATGGTACTGTACTGAGAATCGCACCAACAATTCCCTTTTTCCCATTCGTTTTTTCTTTCAATTTAACCCCAAAATCTGAACTCCAACGAACAATGCTATCAATTTCTCTTCGATTTGTTGGCAGAGAAAGTGAAATTTCTGCATCTTTCTTACCAAGCTTCCATGGCGGCTCCCAAAGTCGATGCTGCGTACCTCAAGGAAATCGAGAAGGCCCGTCGAGACCTTCGCGCTCTCATCTCCAAGGAGAACTGCGCTCCTATCATGCTTCGTTTGGCGTAAGTTCTGGTTCTAGCTATGGTGCTGACTGCTTGCTGAGAGATTTCCAGAGGAAACCGAAATAAATTGAATACTGAATTTGCTCGGGAAATTATTAGGCATTTTGTTTTTCAATATTTTCTTAGTGATTGGACAGATGATCGGGTGTTGTAACTGCGAGTTATTTTCTCCATCGCTTTACAATGATTCTTAGAAACTCATTCGTTGGGCAGGTGGCATGATGCTGGTACTTATGACGCTATTACGAAAACTGGAGGTCCTGATGGCTCCATCAGATTCAGGGAAGAATTGAACCATAATGCAAATAAGGGACTGAAAATTGCAGTTGATTTGTGTGGTGAGCTTTCCATTTCTTCAAATTTGAGATTTAGATGTAATGGTGAAACTAATCTATGTCCCAATTCATATGATGGTTTGGTAATTTGATTTTATTTGCTTGGCAAAGATTTTTGCATATTTTATTACTCATTGTTACTTGTGTTCTGTCACTCACTAGAAACAGTGAAGGCCAGGCATCCAAAAATCTCATATGCTGACCTGTACCAGGTGATGTTTCAGTTTCTTTCATATGGAACAAATCCTTTTTGGGCTACTTGTCAACCATTGATTGACATGATTTTGTTTCTGAAGTTCATGCTGCTGTGTTGGAACTTTTAAGTTTTAAATATGGAAGGCAGTCTGTTCTTCTTTTACTGCCGCTTGTCGCTTCAATCCATTAGGAAAATAAGAAAATTTCAGAGTGAAGGAACCTATATAAAAAGTTACATCTCAGCCTAGATTTTGCTCATTCTCCTCAAATTTTAAAATTTCAGCTTGCCGGGGTTGTTGCAGTGGAGGTCACTGGCGGGCCATCCATTGACTTTGTCCCTGGAAGAAAGGTATTGATCAACACGAGAAATTTGATTGATGTTGACATTGCTGTTGAATAACTTCATTTTTCTTTTAAATCAATGGATTAGGACTCAGATACAGTTCCAGAAGAAGGACGCCTTCCAGATGCCAGACAAGGTAATTTATTGTCAAGAATAACTATATTATAACCTATAACATTCAAGTCTCTTGTAATGTTATATCATGGTCCAATTAATATTGATAGTCACTTGATATTGTACTAAAAAATAAAAATCAAAAGATTAGGGAATTCTCATATCTATTAGATAGACTAACCTACTGTCCTTGAAAATAATTATAGATATTTTATTTGAAATAATGAAATATTTCAAATAATAATCTCGAGACCACAAGTGACTGTAGCTTAAACTTTTGGGGTGTGATGTAAAACTTATGCTGCCTTTTTGACGATTCTTGTTTAGAGCCATAGCAGAAGCCATGATTGAATGGTCATTACACGAAACTTCACTGCAGGTGTGTCCCATTTAAGGCAGGTCTTTGGCAGGATGGGACTAACTGACAAGGATATTGTAGCCTTATCTGGAGGCCACACATTGGTAACACTTTCAACTCCTATGAAGAAACTGGACCTTCAGCTTTGTCTGTTTCTTTTCTTGTCATTAGGCACAGTTATGGTTTCTAATTCTGCAGGGAAGAGCTCACAAGGATAGATCAGATTTTGAAGGCCCATGGACAAAGGACCCTCTGAAGTTTGATAACTCCTACTTTGTGTGAGAATGAGAAACATTTTCCCACTCTCTTGCATTCAGTTTTACATTGCTTTTAGATAAAACAGCAACTGCAAAATGTTAATCAGGGAATTGCTGAAAGGAGACAATTGGTCCAAGGAACCACTACTGAAGCTTCCTACCGACAAGGCCTTGCTTGAGGATCATGTGTTCTCCCAATATGTGAGGCTATATGCAAAGGTGAACTTTGGCCTGCTGATGAATTTGTTAAACACATTATAACTAGGAAGACAGTTTAGATTAATTCAGAAAGCTTTTATGTTTTCTTTCCAATAGGATGAAGATAAGTTTTTTGAGGATTATGCAGCAGCTCACAAGAAACTGTCTGAGCTAGGCTTCACTCCACCTTCCGCCGTTCCCAGGAGCAGTGGCAAATGGACAAATCGAATCCTGGGAGCTGCAGTAATCGTGGCAGTCATAGCAGCGATAGTGAAATTCAGAAGCGCTGTGTCGGGTTGAGAGGGTGGTGGCTTTCCTTCCAACTCTCATCTGATTTTATTATAAAACATATAAAACATATATATATATATACTTTCTGTGACCTGTGTGTGTTAAAAAATATGAATAATTTGTTCCCGTTTGTAAAAGATGTCTCTGATTTAATAAGGTATGGGCAAAAAAGAGCTGTTCAAGAAAATTAATACACGCAGAAGAGCTTAGAAAACTACAACAAATTATTATTATCATCATATGCCCCATATTATTAGAGGCATACGTGAGAGAATTATATAAGTAGGGAACAATAAGCTTTATGTAGAGACTAGACTGGTTGCAGAAGCTGCTGCAAAGGAGAACAAGTTCATCTCCTCTGCCCGAACTGTAAAAATTAGGAATTAAATTAGAAAGGTAAAAAAACTTAATTGTTAAATTAGAACACAGTTAGGCTCTGGGACTCAAGGAGAGTGTAATGTCTTGAAAAACCTTGAGCCTTTTTTTCTCAATCTTCCTCTGAAGCATTCCGCCACCGGCGACGGTGTCGCTGGCATTGCTTGCTTTCTTCTGTGCTTCATTTGTTGGGCCTAGAACTGCAGCAAGAATAGCCTCTTCAAAGTCATTGTCATCTGGCAACATTGCTGCCAACTTTTTTGTCTCCTCAGAGGTATTGGGAGGAGATGGCTTTCTGGTCTTAGTTTCAGGCCTCCCTGTTTCTGCTGCTAAAAATGGCCTTTTTATTTCCACCATGTCATTCACTCTCATTGAATTGGCTGCATTCCCAGACCTTGTTCTCTTCAGGCCTTCAGGAAATTGGTTTCCTAAAGGGACTTTGGTTATTGGTTCAGTAACAAATTTTGATGAAAAAAATGGTTGGGCAGCAACATTCAATGAATTCCCCAAAGGAGCTTGAACTGGTTTGATAAATTTATGTTGTCGAGGAGGAGGAACCATCTGGTTTGGTATCAAGTTCATATCAATGTTCTCATCAGCAAAATCATCTTGGATTGTCCTGGTGGGATTTGTGACTGGCAAGGTTGTGTGATCCTTGCAAGGCTGAGGTTGCCAAATCGACGAAGAACCGAGAAAGGCGTCGAAGAGCCGTCTCTGTTCGAGTCGGTCACCTCCCCTGTTCATCATTTCAGACTCAAGGTCTCGGAGCATCTGTTGTGCTCTTTCATAAGCTTTGAGGTGGGAATCTGTGCCTCTTGGCCCATCTGCAACTGCAGGCTTTACTCTGCGCAGATTTTCTTTGGCCTCGGAAATTCTCCCTTGTTTCATCAAGCAGATTCCGAGGTTGCACATTTTGTTGTTATCTGGGGCTATTGAAAGTGCCTTCCTATAAGCATCTTCTGCTTCAACATAATTGTTCTGCTGCATCAGCGCCCATCCCAAGTTCCCCTGAAGATCAAGACGAAAATCAAAGTTAAAACACTTCCCCAGACTATAAAAAGTTGAAGTTTAGAGAGAAATTGTTAACGACAAGACGCCATTGTCGTACCAGTAATCGAGTCGCTTCTTGATCAACTGAGACCTGAAACTTCTTTCCTTGAGATCTTGCCGTTTTGGTCCGCTTACCATTAAAAGCCAGACCTTGTTGAATCAAGAACAATTTATGCTTCAGAAGAGTTATCTGGTCGTCCAATCTTCCACATCTCTGTGAATTCGTAATGAAATTAAAGAGAAAGAAGATCAGTTTCAGTTCAATCAAGCATAAAAATCCAGTAAAGAAAGGGGGAGAAATGGTAGGAACCTTGTACAGATCCAGAAGGATATTATCCAGAGACTCCTGCGCCTGATCAGAGCACCGATTCCGCAAAGATTTAATCGCTTCGATCGCCTCTTCGGCTCGATTCTGCTGTTTCATCACAATCGCCATGTCCTTTAAGGCACTGTCGACTCTGTCCCCTGCATTAATGGCGGCCCAGAAGAGAGGAATCGCCTTATCCGGATCCTTCTCCACTAACTGAGCAAGCGGAGCAAGAAATCAACACTCGAATGCTCAAAACTGAAATTGCGAAACGAAAATTGAGACCTAGAAAAAACTTACCTGAACATTTTTTGCCCTAACATAGGGCGTGTCGCCGACGGGAACTTTATGAGTGACATGGAAGGACTCGGAACGGAGCCTGGAAACGGCGGCGAGAGGCTTGGCCGGAGAAGAAGGGGCCGATTTGGAAGGCCTGAAGCCGGGAGGAGCGTTCCACATGTCCTGCAGCATCTCCAATGGAAGTTAGCCGAAGAAGAGAGAGCGATGGAGGAAACTGAAAGCGGCGGAGGGGCTTCAGAATTCAGAGTGAGAAATGTTGGGGAAATGGAAGGGGCATGATATCAGGGGAATTTTGAATTTCCGACCGTTGGGAGGGTTACCGTTCGTGCCAACTAGCCGTTGTACCTTCCACGTTCGAACCTTTGCCTTACAATCTATATATTTTTCGCTGTCAAAAAGGGGGGGAAACCTCTGATTTTTTATCGTAATTTGAATTCTTTTATAAATAAAAATAATTTAGAGTTTTAGGAGTATAAATTTCGAGGTAAAATAGAGAAATTTATTTCTTTAAGATTTTTTTATTAATGTTATTTAATAATTTAGCTCCTAGCGTTTGGATTTTTTTTTTTATTTTTTAAATTGGTTCCCAATCTTCTAATAGCTTTAATATCTTCCTTTTTTGTATTTTTTTTCAATGAAGTCCTCAAATTCATTGAGTATTAAATAAAATGATAATTTTAATAGAGAAATTTTTTAATGTGTATTTTTAAAAATATTGTTTTTTATATACTATAACTTTCTTCTTGAAAAGGCTGCTTTCTTTTGAAAGACCTCAGACATAACTAAATTATCTCAAACGTGGGATTGCAATTTTTTCTTTGATGCGATAGAAAATGTTTAATATAAGTCATTTATTTTATTAGAGAATATGTTGTCGATATAACTGGTGCAACTAGTTCAAAAACCTATGATGAACTACGTAATGAACTAAATAGGTGTTACTTTTATTAGTACATTTTAGTTTGAGTTCTATTTTATGTGATAATGTTACTTTTGGAAAATTTTCAAACTTTAATGTTACATCTAAAATATATATATTTATTTCCAAATTCTCATTCAAAAGTGGTAATTTTTACAAGGTTATCAATTGTTAATATACCAATATTTTATTAGGACAATTAAAAAAAAAACTAAAAAATTATAACAATGAATTTAAGGTCTAGTCAACTAACTTACTACAGGCTAGTTATATGAAATAAAGAAGTTTTACTTTTTTTCTCAAAAAAAAAAAAAGTTTTACTTTCATGGGTGATACCTTTATTTAAAAATTTTCAACTCAATTATTAAACTGTAATTTGACCTTCATCATTTGTTAGTTAATTTCAAGTTCTTTAACATTTTGTGAGAAATGGTTACTCAGATTAGGGGAAAAAATACGTTAACGATAAAATTGAAATTTTTAAAAGACTGGAATTTTTTTGAAAAAGACTTAAATATTTGGAACTAAATTATACATTTAGCCTTAATTTAATAAATAATGTATACTTTTTTCAGTATATAAACAGAAGTAAAAATCAACAATATTATAGTATTTTAATAAACTTGTCTAAAAAAAAGTATTTCAATACACTTTCTTTTAACACTATTTTAAGACACTTTTGAATCATGGTTTCTTATCAAATCAAATTAAAGAATTGTAACACGTTCTAGCAATATTTGTTTAAATTGTACTAAAAACAATTTTTTTTTTCTAAATTGTTACTTGAAAAAAAGTATAATAGTAATGTGTATGAGTTTAATCCAATTGATTAATTTTTTTTTATAATATATAGAGTGAGAATTTAAACTCACAAATTTTTAATCATAATAAAATATCTTTTAAGTGGATTCTCACGCAAATTGATGCGATCCAATTCAGCAACACCTAATTAATGTACTAAAAAAACGCCTAATTCATGTATAATTATATGTTTTTTAATAATTTATTTTTAAAATTATATATGTAAGAAATTTATTTCATTAAAATTTCCGAATTTCGTGGAATTAGGAGACTGAGTAAGAGTGGACTCCACTTGAACATTCGGTGCATGCTCTCTCTTAATTTAAGCTTAAAATACTTTCACACACTTTTTTTTTTTTTTTACTTCAGTCTCAATATTTTAGAAATACCCGTTTTAGTTTTGTACTCTATTTTGTTCCATTCATTTTTCACTTTTATCTTATTGCTTTCTTTTATAATTTAAACATGATATTTACTCACTAAATTTTTTAAAATGTAGCCATAAATTTTGTATTAAAAATTTTTCAATGGGTATAAATTTTATGTTAAAATCTTGCAACAAATTGGTCATGTTTGAAAAGTACATGGATCGAAACATACGATTTAAAAATACAGAAACTAAAATTAATAAAAATAAAAATTCAAGAACCAAAAAGTAAAAATAAAAATACAAGAACAAAATAGTATTTAAACTCTTAATTTCTTTATCATCTCTCTTCTACATTTATATATATATATATATATATATATATATATATATTTTCTCTTTTAATTGTAATGACAAAGCAATGGTAAGTATCTAAAGCTCAAGAAATTCTAAAAAATAACATCTTAATTAATACCATTAGAAAACTTATAAATAAGTAATAGTAATCAATATAAGAAATTTTAAAATTCAAAATCAATACCAGAAAAAATTATCAATAAATAATTAGTTGGACTGTTGGAGTACAAAAATAATTATGTAAAAGTAATGTAAATTTCATTAAATGACTAGTTTCACTTTTTAGCTCAATTATTGGAAAACTTTTCACATTTCAATGCGGTTTTTTCTTTTATGTCCATATACTATGGGATTCTTTTATCCTCCTTATCATTGACCAATAACTTTCATTAAAAATTGACAAAATTAATAATGTCCATTAGATTAAATTACCCATAACATAGTATAATCTAAACGAGATACTCAGGACCCACTTTTTCCATTAAAAGAATTGAGGAAAAGATGTAATTTTTTTTAAAAGAGAGTTTTTTTCCCCTTTTAAGTGAATCACATTTGTTTGTTTGAAAAAGAGATACTAATTTTTCATCTCTTTTTTTCTTTTTTTTAAATTAAGAAAGCATAACCTACAAAAAAAATACCTTGTGAGAGAGGAATTTCCACCTTTTTTTAATGGAAAAAAGACATATTTATTTCCTTCCTCTTATTCATGTGGGGTCGAGAATCTAACTCACAACCTCTTGGTCGGTTCTTACCACTTTACTTTTGTTTCTAGGCAAACTTGTAATTAACGGGATAAAATGAAAACCCATTATAAAGATATGAGTCTAGATCCGTTTGGTAATGTTTCCATTTCTTGTCTTTTGTTCCCGTTTTATATTTTTTAAGAAACATACATATTTGGTAACTAATTCTATTTCTCGTTTCTAAAATTTGAAAAATGTTTGCAAAACAAAAAAAAAAGCATAAATTTCGTTTTTTCGTCTTAGATTAAGTAATAGATGTGTGTGGAATATCAAAATTATTCCCCGTTGGGTATTCATGCACCTCTATGCCCTTCCCAAGTTCCAACTTCTAGGTCCCTTGTTCGAATCTCATAATAACACAACACGGAAAACAGGAAAAGAAAACATTACCAAGCATCCATAATATTACCCATGTACTCGCATTCGATATACAGAACTTCAAACAAATACATGTAAACAGTGAAGGTTTCCATCTCGTCATAAACACCAAACAGAAAAACTTCAATTAATGAGAACGAAATTGTGAGTTAAACAAAAGAAGAGAAGAGGTTAGACAAGGCACAGCCAAACCCCTAATGCAGTGAAGGCCTTCAAGTCGGAGGCAAACTATAGCGCTCTAAAGCTGTCTACTTTATCAAGTCTAGCTGTACCCGAGCTTGACGATTCGCCCATGGCATCGGGAGAAGCTGCTCGTTGGGACGACTCCCTCTTCAAAGAAGTTGGTAATCCAGAAATTTCCTGAACAAGTAAAGAAATAGGAATCATGTTCTTTTATGTTTTGATCTGTTAAGTGGTGCAGAAGGGAAGACTCCTATGAATCTATCAAAGGTGGTGTTGGGTATTTATTTTCAAGTCCAAGGGTTCTTATGGAAAATAAAAGGTTCAAGTGCAAAGGGATAAAGATAGCAAAGTGATCAAATATGCAACTTCTGACAAAAATGGGTGTTCTTCTCAATTGCATATAAATGTAAATGGGAATACTAAAGTTATTCCGTCATTTTCTATTAAATAAACTCAACAAAAAGAAAAGGATTTCTACAATTACAGATGAGAAGCTTAAGGAAAGAAAATTTACCTTCATCAAATGAAATCTTAAGTCACATGGTCTTACTTGATTACCAATACAGGCCATCACAAATTTTGAATATTGAAACAATACATCAGCAGCAGCTTGCTTTTTCTCTTCGGTCTGCAAATTTGTCATGTTTATTACCAGAAAGACAGCACAAAATGCATAAACATGGATGGCAAGGCGACCTAGCTAAAATTGAATATGGCACACAGACACTTCAGCGGCCCGAAATGGGAACAGTCTTGGACATAATACCAGAGTTGATCTAATGCCCCTAAAGTGAATCCTAGGCTTATTCATATGGACACCAAGTATTGATGCCGATAGCTCCAAAACAATTGATACACAGATTTATCTAGCTTCTTGATGCTTGTTACCACGTTTCCTACAAAACTTAAATCACATTAAGCCCTTTGTGCATCGACACAATTTCTGATGTTCTGGAGGCCAAAAAATGGATTGAGAAACAAAAGGCAATCGTAGAAACTAGAAAGAATTATTACAACACATTCAGGCAAAAGCAACGTATCAAAATCATGAACTACAAGTACAAAAACAACAAAATCTAGTAAATGTAACTTACAGAAATTATGAATCAGAAAAGAAATTTCTAAAATGTTATAAATTCAGAAGGAAATATCATCTAACCCAGTTAAATTACCACTGAACAAGCTAGATGGATAGCTTCTCAAGATCGCCACTTTAAAGATAAATAAAAATTTTACGGGAAAACGGTTATTCACGATTTCTTTTACAAGGACATGATTATTTCATTCTGTTACTAAATTACTAGTCACTACCCAGCAAAATTGCAAATTATCGAGATTATTGAAAGGGGTTAAATCTATCTCAACCCATCAGCACAAGCTTTTAGATTAAATCTAAATCCACCAAATTCCGCCTAGCAGAAACTCTAACAGGCAATTAATGTTGCAGAACAATATGTATATCTAACCACGAAAATAGCCTTAAGATGACTGCAACTGCGAAATCTAACGGGAGGGGAGGGGGGCATAACTCGATTACCTCAACTTTTGGCGAAAGATCGCATAATTAATAGGCACAAGTGCGAAGGAAGGGACTCGATACATATGAAGGAGATGAAGAGTATGAGATGTTAAAAGTAGAGGCTTATAATAGGGAGAAATTCGCATACCTCATAGTCGTCTTTCATGGCTGAGCTCCGTCGCTGGCAGAAAAAGAAGGATTATGTCTTCCATTGATGAGATTTAATAGCGCGAATGGGATTCCGATTTTGGACTTTACTTTAGATTCTCCATTTTGGCCTTTTAGGGCTGTATTTTTTGGGGTTTTTATTTTTATTTTGGAAAAGAGACAATTAGATAAATTGTTTTTTTTTAATATTCTGTTTTTATTAAGAATAATTTCTAGGGTAAAATTCCTACAAATTCAGAATTTACCATGCCTTTAAAACTTCCAATTTCATAGATTTCAAATCTAGACCTAAATAAGTACTGTAACTTTTATTTCGAATCAATTTTCACTGCACGTCCACTAATTTTAATAAAGAAACAAAGTAAAAATCTTACCAAACAATACACCGAATTATTTTCGAATCAATTTCACTACACATCCACTAATTTTAATAAAGAAACAAAGTAAAAATCTTACCAAACAATGCACCGAATTAAAATCAATCACTACACAACATCACAAGATTGATGATGGGACAAGATTCATCATAAATGTTAAACGTTGTACTTTGATGATGGGACAAGATTCATCATAAATGTTAAATGTTGTATTTAATTGACGTTTATGATCATATGTCACTGGAAACTGACCTAATACAAAGGTTTAAATACTGTTTTGGTTCTAATATTCTTTACTTTGATTTACTTTAATCTCTGTACTTTCAAATCATCTATATTAATTCGTTTAGTCCACTCCATCTGGCACGGTCCCTATTTGAAAAATTTTAACAGTAACAATACCAAATACATCTCAAATCGTTTTGCTATCCCATTGAAAGAGGCTTGATGGATTACAGACATTTTTCAGAGACCACGTCGTGTCAATGATACACAAAATGGTAACTTTTGAAAGTTCAGAATAAGATTTAACGGTCCACGTCTCACTACACCAGAAAAGTAAAAGATTTAAAAACTCCCGAAGAAATGGAAGAAATGAGATATTATGTTTCCTTGGGAGGAGCCTTCTTTGCAGCCTCAGCAGCTGCTTTTTCGGCTTCAATCTCTGCAACGAGAGCATCGATTTCAGCTTCTTCCAATTGTCGCAGTCCATGCTCCTTTGTCATCACAGCAACTTCTATGTTCTTCCCTCCGCTCTCAACAACCTGCATTTATGAGAAAAAAGAACTCACTGTTTTTCCAATGACTTAGCATATGCCATTCCTGTGCAAAGATGTAACATCCACAAGAAAGTTTACATGACCATCTAATCTACATTACTCATTCCTTACACCAGCCTTCAAGGTGAAAATGGAACAAGGAAGCAAAGCAGAACCACAACCATTTGTGGTTCCCATAAGCCACAAGAGTCTTAAGAAATTCAACCTATCTTTATATGTCAAGTTATTTACACAACAAAAGTAATTGTGTGACTTTTAATTCTTGACAGCTGTTACTGGTTTGCGTTTTGATATATTAATATTACATAGCCCAGCCCCGGGCCCCCCCAACTCTTTTGCTTTGTGGGGTTCCTCATTTTTTTATTTCATTTGTTCAACAAAATAATAACAGTAGTCTAGTAATAATTAAAAAGTACAAGTATATAGTCATAGGAACCACCATAAGTTATATCATGCATCCAGGAAGCTACATAAGATGGCAATGTCTATATATGCCCACGTACATCCAGGAAATTGATGATAGGAAAATCTGTAAATATATAGTTGAGTGGCTTCCTAACAAATTTTAGGAACAGAACTCCAAAATTAGATAAAAAAAAGAGCAGCACAACATGATTCTGATGCAGTAAAGCAATGCATAAATTCTAGCAAGTCACGAGTTAGTTTTCACTCCAAGAATGGGAGACATGCAAATTAAGAAGTAAATTACTGCAAGATACTCACAAACTATTGTAAGCAGTATACTGTGTCAGCGGTACATGCAAGCAAAACAACTTTACATAATCATGCGAGTAATCAAACAAAAGAAGATGTCAGACTTGGGTTTCTTATTCAGGCTTTCTGAAGTGACTTTACCAACGTATATCAGAGATAAACCTAATGAGAACTATTAATGGGCTCACCTCAAGTAATGCACGGATAGCAAGCTTCACGGTTTCCTGTCCAGAAGTTTCCTTATAATTTTTCTCTAGGAATTCCCTTATCGAATTGGAGTTTCTACCAGTTGCATTTGCTTTCCAAGCAGAAAATGTCCCAGAAGGGTCTGTCTGGTACAGTGATGGTGCGCCAGTATATGGATCAAAACCTATAATCAAGGTTGAAAGCCCAAATGGTCGCACTCCACCACTTTGAGTATACTTCTGTTGAAGACCCGCAATGTAACGAGTAATGTACTCAACAGTTACTGGATCCTCAACTGTAAGCCGATGGCTTTGACACTCAATACGAGCTCTATTTATCAATACACGTGCATCTGCCTTGAGTCCAGCACAGGCTAGTGCAATGTGGTTATCAAGATTCACAATTTTCCTCACAGATCTGGAAACAAAAGGAAAACATAAGTAATGGTTCTTTCACCGAATAGAAAATGTATAAAAGATATTCCTACATGTACAAATTGTGGTACGGATATTGCCATAAAACATGGCCATCTTGGTATAAGAAAGTAGGCAGTCCATCGAATTGAGTAAACCAGTAATGATAACACAAAGGGAAACCACCGGGCACCATTTATTGAAATCATTTCATAAGATGGGACATGGTCTTTCCTATCTAAATGAATGCCGGTTGCCTTCCACTGTATATGTCAATTTTCGAGATTGTTTTGAACATATTACCGCCAGAATAAAGCCCAGAATTTGTGTTAATTCTATAGAACAAAATCACATGCAGCCAGCAGAATTGGATTATAAGAAACAACACCGTCGAAGTCAAAATCGAAATCATTCAGCGCCAAACTACAATTATACGCATTCGTTACTCAGAACACTATCGGCCATCGTGGCAGGGGAAATCCAAATCCAGCACCTCTAGTGCAGCAAACACATCAACGTACAAATCAGAAAACTCAAACACTGGACCATACATAAGCCAAGTAATGTGATGTCAGTAAATCTCAGACCTTCTCCAATCCATTCCATTTCCCGAATTAAAATAGATCCATCCACAAACAAGAACTGACAACAAAATGAAAGTAGGAGAGATCAAAGAGAAAGTGCCTGGAGTCTTGGAGCTTAGGCGCAGCCTTCTTCTCGACACCGAGGACGATGGTATCGGTGCCGCGAACACCGACGGCGGCGTTGCCCTTGCGCACAGCTTCGAGAGCGTATTCGACTTGAAACAAATGGCCATCGGGTGAGAAGACTGTGATTGCCCTATCGTACCTAGCCATGGTTGTCAAGCTTCAGCTTCAGCGGTTTCTTCCTCTCTCGAACTCTGCTTCTTGCAGCCGAAATTATAGAGAGAAATCCCAACTTGAGGAACAAGGTACCACCTCCAGAGCTTTTTTTCTTTTCTTTTTTTTTTTAATAAAGCTTTGTGAGTTTTCATTTTTACCTCTTTATTTCTTCTTTTTTCATTAAGCATTATTTTTTATTGTTTTCCCAGGGCCAGCAATACTATTGAGTATTGAGCACCTATCTTCGTTAATAAAAATTTGAAAGCAGTTTAATTTAAATAATAAAAAAAAAACAATCTATTTTTATATATTTCTCTCTCTTATTTGTAAAGAATTTAAGGGTAGTAGATAAAAGATGTATTTAATACTTAGACAAACATATAAAGTTAAAAGAATTTTATGGGAAAGAATTGTAAAAAATATTCCTCAAATTGTTGCCCTCAAATCTTGTAGTTTTTCCTTTTCAAGGATAAAACATTAAAAAAAAAACACAAACTAAACTACCATCATCCTGAAAAAAAAATTAAGGATACATTTAGATGGCGTTGGGAAAACCTAGATCGGAAACAGTTGAAAGTGTTAATATATTTAAAGTTTAGTACCAACTAAATATTTAGTTCAATCTAAAATATAATATTAATTAATTTATTAATATATATGTTATAGATTTTGTAGAATTATTATTTTTCAATATTATATAATTTATAACATATTATATTTTTAATTTTGACAAAAAATGAAATGAGTTGGCACATTAAAGAGTATATTTATCAAATTTTTATCTTTTTTTTTAGTTAATGCTGCATTGAAAAGTTTTAAATTAAAAACTTGAAAACAATTTTGTTATATGCGTAAATCACTCCAAGTTAAAAGAATTGTTAAAATTAATTTCTAAAATCTAAATCCTAAAACCACATCTTTTTTTTTTTTTTTTTGATAACCCTAAAACCACATCTAAACTATAAGATTATTGCAATTAACCCTCGAACTGCTGAACTTCTTGCAATTATACTCCACTGATTGAATTATAATGGTAGGGTTTAATGACCACAATTTTATGACTTTAGAGAGTAACTACTCAAATTAAAAGTTCAAATTGTACAATTATAACAACTCCAATAGTTTGATTTTTCCCCCTTAATGTTGCAAATTAAATCATATAATACCAATGTATAACTTCTTTTACCTTCTGTAAAGAACAAATTTCTTGAATGCCATCAGCTAGTTGATCAAGTGCCTTTTAAAACGAGTATTATAGATACAACATAGAAAATAATTTGAGGCAATGATTTCAAAGTCTCAAGCTTCATTGCTGATATTATTATTTTGTGTAAATTACATTACAAGATGAAATTTTTATTCAAAATTTCAATGTGAAAGTGCGAATCTCCATTGGGCCCAACTCCACAACAAGAGACGATTGGTGAATAGGGCCACCTCTGAGTGGTGTTTCATTGGATCTGTCATCTCCCTCAACTTTCCACGACTTCTTTTTCATCTCTGATTTCAACTGGTTTGCTGATAAACTCATCTCCTTCACCTCTTTTATCTTTAAAAAGGAAAAAACACAGCCCCACCAATCATAAATAATCCATGGAAACAAGTTCAAACTTTCATTTACTTTGCACTCTTGAGTTTGTTGTTGTTGACATACCTTTTTTCCAAAGAACATTCTCTTCAGTTCCACCTTAGCCAATGTTGAATATGTAGGATCTTCTCCGGCCTTAACAAATCATGGTCGAAATCGTTCTAATTAGCTTGTGAAATGGAGGAAAACTTCCTTCCGTTTTCGAGTTTAAATTCAGTTGTTAGATTGAGCGAATTTGTGGGATATTTGTTTTACCTCGTATAGATGTGCCAAGCGGACAAGAACACTTCCATCGTCCAACTCCTGCAGAACAAATAGTTAGAGAGAGGGAGAGAGAGCGGAGAGCGAACTCGATTCTACAGTGATCACCTGAAGAGTAATCAAGGCAACATTGAGAGGCAAGGTGTAGTATGGGTCCATTGTTGTTGATTTGGTCACCTTAGATGCAATCCAGCTCTCCTTTTTCTGTAAGAACAATAGATATTACCAAGAGAGGGAGTTCCAATGCTATTTGCACTATTATAAGATCATATCATACCTCATGCGCGAAAGCTAAGAGAAGCGGTGAGTAAATTTCCTGGCCTGTTTCTCGGCGCCAACGTGCTCCAGAACCCAGTTGGTTGATATTCACATAATAGTTACCTCTCACCTGATAAGAGATTATCAATGAGATGTGTGGAAAGCATCGAATTCAGATTAAGAATTTTTTATTTCATCTATGAAAAACGTATGAAACTTCTTAAATGGAAACATTTCCACATCTGTTACTAGCAATGCAGTCTACAAGAAAGCATTCCATTAAACCTTAGCCATTTCACTTGTAAAGGAGAAACTAAACAAGAAAGGAAATCGCATTCCAGTCAAGAACCATACCGTTAATCCTTGACATTTGTACCCAACGCACACTTGTTCATCAAGAGCTTCCCCTACTCCTCTACTGTCGTCATAGAGTGTACGTCTTTCACATTATAAACAAAGACGAGTTAGCATTTTCAAATCTAAAATAAAATAGAAGTTTCAAGTAAGAAAAAAAAACACGAGAAATCAACCTATGAAGCATTATCTCTACTTGTCCATCCTTAATGCTAGCTCCTCCGGTGGCACGATCGACCAACACAGATAATTCAGTCTTCTTATCTGTAGTGTACATCCCAAGATTGAGCTGAAAAGACATATAGAGCAAAGGTCAAGACCCCTTTAATATCTACTTGAATAATGAGCTTTATCACGGTCAACCGTGTCATGGAACAATACCGGATAATAGTTTCCTGCTTGTGGTTCATTGACAGAAAGATTCCAGTCCTGCCTATAATCTCGAACCTGAAAATAATACTTGTAGATAGCATCAGAGCAATAAACAACCAAAGGCAAGAAGAGAAATAGTGGAGAACAAGAGAGAAGAAAAGGAACATGGTTTGTATTTCAGGTCCAGAGAGATAATAATTTAGATGTTCTGCAATGACATTTCAAACTGAATTTTAAGCAACCGGATGTTATACCCGCTTTAAAAAGTCTCTCCCATTCGAATCAGTATAAAACGCCTTATTCGTAACCATATTTGTTGTCATTCTTGTGATGATCTCCTTTCCAACACTATCATCCACTGGAATTGGACCAACCTTCAGAGTAGAAAATCACCAGAACCATTCAATTGGACGCTTAAGATATCACCAGTTTTGGAATTTTTCAAATAGGAAATGAAAAGTCAGGCAATTTGAGGATAAAGTTTCTAGATAGACTCACTGTGAATTCAAATTCAGCATGCTCTTTGTCTTTGTAAAGTCTAATGACCTAATGCACAACCATATTCTCAAATATTAGGCCATTAGCAGATATGAACCCAAATGGACAATTGCTTTTATAATTAATTCTACTTTTATATGCAACCTGGTAGATCCACGGACTGAATTGTTGGCGGACCTCATCAACTAGAGATCCACGAATGACCTCCACAGGAACCTATCGAGTTCCATAAGAAAAATGAAGAAAAAGAATAAGTTCGGAATATAACAAACACAGGATAGTTGGAAACTTGATGCACATTACACATAAAAGTAACAGGGATACATAAGGCTTACTGATCTTGAAACGATATTCGGTTCCCCTTCAGGCACAAAAATATATGCACCAGAATTCTACATCAAGAAATTATGGAATAGGCATATTAGTAGATGCCGAATTTCAATTTCATGAAATATCATAATTTAAATAGCCTCACAGACCTGATCGTATTTTGTGGATGAAGCATACCAAAGATAGCTTTGTTGTATTGGTACATCAACCTAGTATATTAAGATAATAACTAAAAGATCATTCCAATTTAACTCAAGTGGAACGAAACCAAACTAAGTGTTAGAATCAAATATAAAAAGCAATTAGATTGTTAACCCGAAAACTTTCCATAACGCCAAGTGAATTATAAATAGGATGCTCATTCATTGAAAGTTTTCAGTTGATTTTGTAAGGAAAGAACATAAAATCTAAAGACAAACAAAAACCAAGCAAATATCACTTATGATAAGATCACAAGATTAATCAATAGTTAAGTTAAACATGTAATGGGAACCAACAGAATGCATAAAATCAATCAACCAAACCGTATAAGATGAATGAAGTACTTTTTAAATTCATAATTCGTATTATCTTATACCAACTGTTTTTTAATAGACATTTTAATACTAAAAGTACTTTGATTGGAAACGGTGAGACAACTTACCCCAGTCTTTGAATTGTACATGCGTTTGAGTTGACCAGAAGCAATAGAAAGGGACATCTTCAAATTGCCAGGTCCAACTTCAATAGTATCATTCCGTCTGCCTGCTGGAATAAATCCGGATCTTCTTTTACCTGAATGATTTTGGCACAAAAGTGAATTAGAAGTTTCATATAGTTTTCTTTTTAAAAAAAAAAATTCTGGGATTTTTTAAGCAAATGAATACACCTAAGATCCAGAACACTTCAAAGAAACTTGGCTCTAAAAAAAGTGAATAATTCACAAGAGCTGAGATATCATGACTCTCGAATTCGAGTTCAAAAGACATCCATTGTTCTTACTGACTACAAAGACAGAGATACAGACAGGGATAGAAGATCAAATATCTACCTCCACCACTTCCTTTAGAAATAAAGTACGTGTTCCATCCAAGTTGAGGAACTGATACTTGAAACAGAAGCCAGTACTTGGGAAATTGTCCCCTTGGAAATCCCAAGTAGGCCTTCACATAAAACTCGCTTATGTTTTTCGTGACTTCATCGATGGCAAGAAATTGCGTCACAATGATTTTGCCTGAGGTATCTTGGACAATAAGATCAGCATCATGAACCTGATGAAAGTTTTCATTTTCAGATTACATCAACCGAATAAACTCTATATAATTTCTGTCGTTTTCTCTTCCCATTCATATTTCCCTCCGTTCTAAAAGGTCTAATTCTTGGCGTGTGCTTTGGTCCATGATGATATAATAATAATCCACATCATTAAATTGTCTGTAATGTGAAGCGAGAAAGCAAAAGTAAGTATCTACTCACTGGTATTCTAACGATATCATTACGAATCCAACCAAGAGGGTTGTACACCACCACGACCTGACAGCATGCACATTTACTCATTAACATTATATGGTTCAAAATTTTGAAGAGCGCATTTCCAGTAGATTGAAAAAGAAAAGGAACATTACCAAACTATTTCCATTGGGAATATCTTGCTCCGTCGGTGGGCAGAAACTGATATTGAGTAATGGACACTGTTTAACAAAAAATAAAGGGAATTGCAAAAGTCATAAAGTGCATCAATCGCAAGGTAAAAATGAGAAAAAAAAATCCGAATGACTAGAAAATGAAGAAAAAATTTCAGGAAAATATGAACCTGCTAAATAAAATCAGAAATCCAAGCAACAACAAAGCATCACCTGACTTAGTATTTTTGATTTCTCACAATGATCTTCCAATTTATTTTGTCCCAGGCAAATCAGGGCAGAATTCACCACTGCTTCTGCCTGCAAAAGCTTCCATTTGTCTTTAGATTAAAAGCTAAAACATATTAGCTTACCAGAAAAATAAAAGAGTAAACTAGAATGCAATCATAGGATCCAGCTGGCTCGAGCAAAAAGTATGAAACCGACCTCAGAGGATCCTGCAGCAAGCCGTTTCATATAGTCATTTGTAGTATGCTGCTTAGCAGTACCAGTTACTGCATCATGGTGCTGTGCAATCCCCAAAGCATCGCCAAGACTAAAAGTATTGGGGCCGATGGATTTCCTCCCAACAAGGAATTCGAGTTGTCGTGCTGCCTAATATGAAACAAAAGATTATTTAACCGATACAGATTTTAAAAATCTACCAAGCAAGTAAAAGACAAATGAGTTAGAAATTCAGATTCTGCTTGGAATCTCAATAGAAGATCTTCAGTAACCATATTCAAGAGCCCAATAAAATGTATTAGAGATCGTTGACATTCCAAGACTTAAAGTACAGCATTTAGTCACTTCTTAAAAAAATCCTCAGCTACCCATATGACATACCAAGTAATATCCACTCAGCATCCTGATATATCCTTTAAAGGCAGGGCGACTAGTAAAGAAGCCGGTCCAGTATGCATGCTCATGATCCGCATACCTGTTATTATCCATGTGGAAGCATATTAATTAAACATCATACTAAAAATATTATGCTTCACCTATGGGGGGAACAATCTAAACTTGAAGAATGTTGTAACTCACGGGAAAAAATCATCAGTTTTCAATGGCCATGATTCATTTGCTGCATTTTTTCCATCAGTATATAGGGATGGTGTAGAATACAGAGCATTAATCCGACCATCCTGGTAAATTATGCATTCCCAAATCAACAGAACATAGTGAAAAACAGTGACCTAATAATCAGAATGCAAAACACAGGCCAAAAGTGAATTGATTTTTCCAATTCAACCACACCTTTTTAACATAATGAATAAATCTATCCATTTGGCTGAACCAGGACTCAGCATATTGGTACTGGAAATCATCACCCATTGTCCACATTATGTGATTAGTCCTGGTGAAGTTTGCCTACATAAAACAACAGTGCAAGCAATTAACCAATGTTTGCTTTCACGTCTAGTTGCCCGAAGCCTAGAATCAGAATGAACATCATCAAATGGAGACTTTACTTGGGTCAGAGCAGCATCAATAAAATCATTAACCCGCTGTTCCACATTGTAGTCGTAGAGTGAAGGATCATCCTGCAATTGTTTGTCACTTTAATTAAGAAGCAATGTGTTTGTTACTAAGGATTTGGAGTAGTCTTTCCTGCATAAACATTATACCTGAATAGGAACGGTGTCGTCATTCACTTCAAAGTGAAAACCAGGAGGAGGACTGTAATGAACAGGGAAGGCATTTGCAAAAATCTGAAACCGAACAGTAAGCACAAAAATAAGTATGTAAATGCAACAGCAGATAACAAGAAAGAATGTGCATTGTAGGATAAAGAAGAGAGTAAATTTGATGTGTTATAGTACACCTGAGATGAAGAACCAAATGTTTTGGAGCCACGCCATACAACTTCTAGAGATTTATCTACCTTGCGCTGTGCTCTATCCTGATAATCAATCCTCGCAAAATGTACAGAGTCGAAACCAACCTGAAAAATAAAAGCATGTAAGTCCACATCTATGTGTTGGAACTTGTAAGTTCTAATTGTCGCACTACAATGATGGTGATCTGCCACTCGAAGAAAAAGTGGCCATGTCAATTCCATCAAAGAAAAGTGAATATATGGTCAGAAAATGAAGGGAATGTGGAGAAACTTTAGGATTAGAGATAACGGAAACCAAGAACCTCAGCACCGAATAAGTATGCTTGCACGGCAGAGTGACCGAATGGATCAATTTGCCATCCAGCACGAGGAACCTTGTTGAACTCTTCCTTTATCACGATGTGCCCAAGAGTGGTTTGGTCGATCATGTCTATGTAATGGCATGTTGCTTCATCATGCATACACCAACCTCCATTTCTGCATATACAGAAAATTTATAGGCAAACATCCACAGTATGATACAGTCACAGAAAGGCTAGAGTTGTTTTATAGTTACATACACGAATTCCAACTGGCCATCTGTCACAAGTTTTCTCACTCGTTTCTGGAGTTCGGGACTTTGTTCTGACCACCATCGCTGGAAAAATGCCTAAGCCATTCACGATGAACTTCATTAAAAACATTACATGGCCCTCTCTATGAGCTTATTTAGAAGACCCACAGCTTTAAATTTAACATGGATAAAGATAGCAGATTCAAGGTGAAACACTTGATGAATATTCATAGGCTATGTTTGTGAGTATCTTTGGCACTTTTCACGCCAAACTTTCATGTTTGGAAGTAATATGAAGTGCTTTAAGAAAAAAAAGTTAAAAAAAAGGACCCCAGAGTGCTTTTTGAGAATATAAAAGTATTTTTTGGCTCAATTTTCTTATCAAAAGAACTTTAAAAGCACTTTTTAAGAATATCCAACCGAGCATCAAAATGATTGGCCATTAAGCTTTACTAAAATTAATTATTATGAAAGCTCCCAGAACACACAGATGGATCCAAATAACGAATCCCGGTGATTAGAAGAGGCAAAAAGAAGTTACCATTTCAGCGAATATAAACTTCCTGTTTGAATCGCGAAGCAAAGAATCAACAACTGAATTAAGCACATTCCGCACACACGCTCCCTATTTGAACAACATCAAATTCATCTGTAAAAAAATCGTTTGCAAACCAACTAAACAAGTTTTGCTGAATACGAGATGATGGACACTGACCTGAATACTGTTGTTTGAACCCACATAGTACTGATCGATGGTCTTCAACCAGCCAACGTCGTCGTGCGAGTGAGCAACCAAGTGAACATTCAACTTCCCTTCCACAACGCCGCCGCCGGTGTCATAGTTCACAAAAGCAAAATTCACTCCAACACAAAAAAGTATGAGCACAAGAAGCCGAAATGAAAAGGGTGCGCCGGAACTGGCTCGATTATCCATTATTCAAAGCGGATTCCCCCAACTCCAAAGTTCAGCGCAAGATATAGGGGAGAGGAGGAAAGAGGGGAAAAAACAACAAAGGCAGTGAAAAGTTAATTGATGATGAAACTTGAAAGAGGACAAAGGACATGCGTCGGGTTTCTTCCCTTTTGGATTTTTCTGGCCAGCTTGTGATGAGCTCGATCGACTTGACAGTCGGCTCACAAAAAGCTTGAAATTACTGCTCCGTACAAGAAGACATTTATTGGCGTCCATTGACGAGTTCCCTTGACCAATCATGTTAACAATTTCCATAATAGAAACTTCGAATCTCAATCCAAATGGTAAAGAGTCGCGCGCAGTTGATAATATGAACATTTTTGCAGCAGTCATACTAAATTTAACGAAATTTAGTGTAAGCCATTGAATTCTGAGATTGACGACTTCAATGCTCGATGCCCCATACGGAAGGAACAATAATTTCTCCAATACTGTAACAGGGGAGAGTTATCTGTGTGTTTTGGAATTGGATAAAAAGTAAATAAAATTAGCTGACTTTTCTTCTGTATATTAGGTAGGGAATTTAATGGCCGTCGCCTTCGCGCAGAATGGGGAAGACGACGACTGGATTTAACAGGTGGAGGTTTTTTTTATAACGGATTAATTAATCCGTACAATTGAATATTATTCCCTTTTCCTCCTTTTTTACGTTTTTTCTTTTTGTAGAATATTACATTTACATGAACAATATTTGCGTGCCATTGGCCCAACCCATTTCTACTTAAAATTTGACAGTTTTTAATATTTGAAGAAATAGAAAAGTTAGTTTTCTTACTGATTTATCTTTCATATTTATAAAAAAAAAAAAAAAGATTTTTTTGAAGAAATTTATAAAAAAGATTTAAGATATGCTGGCTGATTGGTGAATATTTTTTTAACGAAAATTAGCTTTGTTAACGAAATTCAGTTTTGGCTAAATTACAAAATCATATGGCTAAATCGACAAAAGCAATCTTCCAAACCATTGATTCTTCTTCGATCGAGGAACTTCGTGCGATCGTATGTGCCAGTTGCTTCTTGTTTGATAAAACAAATAAAAACCATCAATTTCTACTCCATCATGGTTTGTATTTCTTCCACAATATATAATATATAAAATCTCATCAATGTCGCAACTTCTCCACTTCCGTTGAGGTAAGTGTAGAATATCTCTTGATTTTGTAAATTTCTAAGTCCTTTTAGTATAGTATTGCTTCCAATTGTTTGACGTTGCTTTTATCTAGAACATAGGTATTGTCTACGAGAACATCTTCCCTTCCAAATTTGGACCACCCAATCGCAACTGTTCTAATATTGCTCGTCAACCCAAGCAGCGTCTATATTGAACTTCCAAGTATTTAGGGGTGGGGTGACAATAATCCAAGTATTATCCTTATTATATTATTAAGTTAAGAGAGGGTGGAAACTTTTTGGAAATCGAACCATATAGTAATAGATATCTTATCTACTCAGCATTGATAAAAAAGAGAGGAATTAGAACAAAAAAAATTTTCTTTTTCCAAAAAAGGGTAAACTATTTCCCTTTCTGGTCAGTGTTCGGTGGGATGTAACATATAAATTTATTAGGTATTATATATATAATATAAATATATTTTTTTCCCTTTTTTTGAAAGATTGTATTAGATATTTAAATATTAAAGAGAGTAAATACTAGTCTTTTCTGTATTGTTACTTTCCATGCATTAATCTTGCACGGTTGGAGGTATGAATTTGAACCACAACTTTAAAAAAAACAAAAATAAAAATAAAAAACCATGTTTTCTTTTTCTCTCAACCGATTTTCTCTTCGGACTAGTGCTTGGTACGATACATGAAGATATTTTTCAAAAATATTACTAAAATTATAACTAATGTTTAAAATATTATAAACCTCAAACTTATTTTAAAAATAATACATTTTAAATATTTTCATTGACATGTTATCTCTTATGTTACTTTAATTATTAGTAAAAGCACATGTACTTTACTCATCAATTCATCCTAAATTAGAAAAATACGGATCTATGTATATATAAATTAACTTGTCTCGAATAGTGAAAAGGCTGATGTATGAGGTCCTAGTCGAATTTGAGAACCTAAGTAAGGCCGTATTGCCTCTTTCTCTGGTTGAGATGTATAAATCTTTTTAAGGTTAGATGACTAATCTTTACTTCATCTTCTTGTAGTTCTCCCAAACCCAATACTAAAGATCAACGAGCTTTCGAGAGATTCTTGGGCTGCATCTCAAATTTCTGTAGGGCGATTCATTACACTGTTGCCTCGTTCAATGAAGAGACGACATATGTTACCTCATTTTCCTCCCTACATGACTAACTTATCTTCTCTTACAGAGACGATATAGCTTGTATTTTTTTCGTGCGTTTATTTATTTATTTTTAAATCAGAGCATATTTTATCTCCATTCTAATTCCATATTTGAAAAAAAAAAAAGAAATTGGGGGAAGGCCGGAATCACCACCATTACAAGGTAAGTATGCATTTTAAAATCACATATCACTCACAAAGCTTCGAAGGACAAAAAGTGAAGACCAATAATTCAAATAATAGAAAGAAAAATTTAAGAAAACAACCTTTCAATTGTCTCGATTTCATACGACACTTTCGAAGTAGACAAAGCATGAGCAGATCTTTCGGGTTTGGGGGTCTAGAATATTTTTAAATATAGTTACAATTTTAGTAATATTAAAAAAATCCCAATACAACATCTAAAAACAATACAAATAAATCAATATATCCGTTATATATATAATAAATAATTATATATTTTTTAATTCCTCAAAAAAAATATATATTTAAATATTAAAGAGAGAGAATTTTGATCTTTTCTTTGTGATGTGACTTTTCATGATATTAATTTTTTTAAAATATTATATTATTGAAAGAGACGGAAGGAGCAAGTTGAATAATAACTTTTAGTTTTTAAAAAAATTATAATTAAAAAATAATAAGTAAATGAGATTCTTTATTGGTTAGTACCTGGTAATTATAGTATACAATATAATATTTAAAAATTCGAAATTAGTTCAACCGATTAAAGAACTTATTTCAAACATAAGCGATCGTGAGTTTGAATCTTCACATCTATATATATATTTATATATATATTTATATATATATATATATATATATATATATATATATATATATATATATTTTGTGTGAACCTAAATTAATTCCACCCTTACTAATATTTTTTCTGTGGAAAATTTTATATGAAATTAATGATTGGTAGAATATTACAATACCAATAGAGAGGTGAGATGGAAATTTAAACTACAATTTTTTAAAAAGGTATATATGGGGAAAATGAAATTAATCTTTTACAAACACTTTTATTTTCCCTAGCTATTGCTTGATACGGCCGGCCCAACATTTAAAAACATTACAAATAAACCAACATATCAATTATCAATTAATTATATTTAAATATCAAAGACAGTCAATACTATATTTTCTCATGACGTGACAATCTATGAAATTATTTTTTTATAAAACAAAGTTAGGCTTATACTAATGAGATGTTTGACAAGACGACTCTGAGAAATTATTGAACAATAAGGGCTTTCATAAAACGATTATTATAGATAGAACATTGATAAGAATTTGAGGAAGTGATCTCAAATTCTCAGCCTTATTGCTGATATTATTTTGAGTAAATTACAAGAAGATGAAATTTTTATTCAAAATTTCAATGTGAAAGTGCGAATCTCCATTGGGCCCAACTCCACAACATGAGACGATTGGTGAATAGGGCCACCTCTGAGTGGTGTTTCATTGGATCTGTCATCTCCCTCAACTTTCCACGACTTCTTTTTCATCTCTGATTTCAACTGGTTTGCTGATAAACTCATCTCCTTCACCTCTTTTATCTTTAAAAAGGAAAAAACACAGCCCCACCAATCATAAATAATCCATGGAAACAAGTTCAAACTTTCATTTACTTTGCACTCTTGAGTTTGTTGTTGCTGACATACCTTTTTTCCAAAGAACATTCTCTTCAGTTCCACCTTAGCCAATGTTGAATATGTAGGATCTTCTCCGGCCTTAACAAATCATCGTCGAAATCGTTCTAATTAGCTTGTGAAATGGAGGAAAACTTCCTTCCGTTTTCGAGTTTAAATTCAGTTGTTAGATTGAGCGAATTTGTGGGATATTTGTTTTACCTCGTATAGATGTGCCAAGCGGACAAGAACACTTCCATCGTCCAACTCCTGCAGAACAAATAGTTAGAGAGAGGGAGAGAGAGCGGAGAGCGAACTCGATTCTACAGTGATCACCTGAAGAGTAATCAAGGCAACATTGAGAGGCAAGGTGTAGTATGGGTCCATTGTTGTTGATTTGGTCACCTTAGATGCAATCCAGCTCTCTTTATTCTGTAAAAACAATAGATATTACCAAGAGAGAGAGTTCCAATGTTACATTATCATACGATCATATCCTACCTCGTGCGCAAAAGCTAAGAGAAGCGGCGAGTAAATTTCTTGGCCTGTTTTTCGTCGCCAACGGGCTCCAGAACCCAGGTTGTTGATGTTCACGTAATAATTTCCTCTCACCTGATAAAAGATAGATCAAGCATTTTGTATTTCATGATGAAAAACATTATAAACTTCTTCAATGAAAATATTTCCATATCTTTTACTGGCAATGGAGTCTGCAAGAAACAGACTGCATTCCATCAGACCCTTGCCATTTCACAGTATAAGAGAAACTGAACTCAAAAGAAAATTGGTTCCAGTCAAGTATCATACCGTTAATCCTTCACATTCACCATCGACACACACTTCTTCATTAAGAGGTTCCCCTACTCCTCTACCATCGTCGTAGGGTGTACGCCTTTTGCATTATAAAAGGATCTACGAATTAGCATTTTCATGTCTATGATAAAATAGAACTTTTACGGATTGGAAAATAAGAATGGGAAGAATCAAATCAACCTATGAAGCATTAACTCCACTTGTCCATCTTTAATGCTGGCTGCTCCGGTGGCACGATCTACCAACACAGATAATTCAGTCTTTTTATCGGCAGTGTAAATTCCAAGATTGAGCTGAAAAGAGCATCCCAAATAGAGCAAAGGTCAGGACTCCTATACCATCTACATGATCAAGGAACTTTATCACAGTCTATCAAGTCGTGGAACATTACCGGATAATAGTTTGCTGCCACTGGTTCATGGACAGAAAGATTCCAGTCTTGCCTATAATCCCGAACCTGAAAATAGCACTCGTAGGTAACAACAGAGCAATAAGCAAATGAGACGAGAAGATATATAGTACACAGCAAGAGAGAAGAAAAGGAACATGTTTGTATTTCAGCTCGAGATAGCGATTATTTACATGTTCTGAAAATGTATTTCTAACTGAAATTTGAACAACCATGTGGTAGTTACCCGCTTTAAAAAGTCTCTCCCGTTTGAATCGGTGTAAAATGCTTTATCTGTAACCATGTTTGTCGTCATTCTTGTGATGATCTCCTTTCCATCATAATAATAATAATCATAATAATCCCCATCCTTATCCGTTGGAATTGGACCAACCTTCAGAGTAGAAATTCACCATAACCATTCAATTGGAAGCTTAAGATATCAACGAGTTTTGGACTTTACCAAACAGAAAATGAAAAGTCGGGTAATTTGAGGATAATGTTTCAAGATAGACTCACTGTGAATTCAAATTCAGCATGCTCTCTGTCTTTGTAAAGTCTAATGACCTAATGCACAACCATATACTCAAAGATTAGGCCATTAACAGACATGAACTCAAATGGACAATTCCTTTTTCAGTTTCATTCTACTTTTAGCACCAACCTGGTAGATCCATGGACTGAACTGTTGGCGGACCTCATCAACTAGCGGTCCACGAATGACTTCCACAGGAGCCTGTCAAGTCCAATAAGAAAAAATAAAAATAAAAAAAAAGAGAGAACTTTGGAACGTAACAAATACGAAAAATTGGCAACTTGATGCACATTACACATATAAATAACGAAGGAAACATAAGGCTTACTGATCTAGAAACGATATTTGGTTCCCCTTCAGGCCTAAAAATATATGCACCAGACGCCTACATCAAGAAATTTACAAAACTTGCGTATTGGTAGATGCTGAATTTATATTTTACGAAATATCATAATTTAAACAATCTCAAATACCTGTTCGTAATCTGTAGATGAAGAATACCATAGATAGTTTTGTTGTATCGGTACATTAACCTGGGATATTGAGGTAATAGCTAATAGATTATTCCATTATAATTATAAGTAGGAACAAACAAGTTATTAAGCGAAGAAAGAAAGAAGAAGGAAAAAAAAAAAAGCAATTAGATGCATTAAGCCAATAAGTTCCATGACCCCATGTGAGTTAAAGGATGCTCATTCTGTCGAGAATCCTTAGTTAATTTTGTGAGGAAAAAAACATCATAAATAATTAAATATCAGTATATTATTTATATAAGATCACCACATTAATAAATAATTAAATTAAGCATACATTAGAAACTAACAAAAAGCATATAATCACCAGCCAAGCAGTATAAGAAGAGTGAAGTACTTTTTATATTCTTATTTTGTCTATCTTACGTCAACCGTTCAGACACTTCAATGCTAAACATACGTTAACCAAAAGAAGCGAGACAACTCACCCCAGTTTTTGAATTGTACATGCGTTCGAGTTCGCCAGAAGAAAGGACCATCTTCAAATTGCCAGGCCCAACTTCAATGGTATCCTTCCAACTGCCTGTGGAAAGAAAACTGAATCTTCTTTGACCTGAATGAATTTTGGCACAAAAGAGCATTAGAAGTTTCTTATAATTTCTTTATGCAACTTCTTGAATTTTCTCAGTAGATGAGAACACCTTACAACCCAGGACACTTCGAACAAAGTTGGTTCTTAAATTGTGAATATTTCACAAGAGTTAAGAGACCAAAACTCTCGAATTCAAAAGACATCTACTATTCTAAGTGACTACAAAGACAAAAAGATATATACAGGGATAAAAGGTCAAATATCTACCTCCACTGCTTCCTTTAGAAATAAAGTACGTGTTCCATCCAAGTTGAGGAACTGATACTTGAAACAGAAGCCAGTACTTGGGAAATTGTCCCCTTGGCAGTCCCAAGTAAGCCTTCACATACAACTTGCTTATGTCTTTTGTGACTTTATCGATGGGAACAAATTGCGTCTCAATGATTTCGCCTGAGGTATCTTGGACAACAAGATCGGCATCATAAACCTGATGAAAATTATCATTTTCAGATTATATGAATAAAACAAAGCCCATTTTTTCCTTCCTGATCATATTTCCCTGAGTTGTAAAAGGTCTAATTCCCCGTGTTCTTTTGTTGAAGAAGATATAGTAATAATCCAAGTCATTCAATTGTCTGAAATGTGAAACAAGCAAGCAAAAGCAAGTTTCTACTCACTGGTATCCTAATGATATCATTACGAATCCATCCAAGAGGGTTGTACACCACCACGACCTGACAGCAGGTGCATTTACTCGTTCACATTATCGTTAAAAATATTTAAAGAGCACATTTCTAAAAGACTGGAAAAGAAAAGAAACATTACCAAACTATTCCCTTCAATTTCTTGCTCTGTCGGTGGGCAGTAACTTATATTGAGCAATGGACACTATTTAACAAAAAATTAAAGGAAATTTCAAAAGCCATAAAGTGCATCAATTCCAATGTGAACCTGATAAATAATATCAGAAACCCAAGCAACAACAAAGCATCACCTGGCTTAGTATATTTGATTTCTCACAGTCAGCCCCCGACTTATTTTGCCCTAAGCAAAACAGAGCAGAATTCACCACTGCATCTGCCTGTAAAAGTTTCCATTGTCATTAAATTAAAGCGAAGAAATATTTTTAAGCTTACAAGAAGAATAAAAGGGTAAACTAAATGCAATCATAGGCTCGAGCAAAAAGTATGAAACACACCTCAGAGGATCCTGCAGCAAGCCGTTTCATATAATCATCTGTAGTATGCTGCTTAGCAGTCCCAGTCACTGCATCATGGTGCTGTGCGATCCCCAAAGCATCACCAAGACTATAAGTATTGGGGCCACCGGATCTCCTCCCAACCAGGAATTCGAGCTGTCGTGCTGCCTAATATGAAACAAAAAAATTATTCAACTGATATGGATTTTAAAAAATCTACTAAGCAATTAAAAAACAATGAGCTTGCAATTAAGGTTCTGCTAGGCATCTCAGTAGAAGGTCTTCAGCAACCATATTCAAGAGCCCAATAAAATGTATCAGAGATTGTTGACATTCCAAGAGCTAAAGTACAGCATTTAGTCACTCCTTGATAAATCCTCAGCTACCCTTAGGACATACCAAGTAATATCCACTCAGCATCCTGACGAATCGTTTCAAGGCTGGGCGACTTGTATAGAAGCCAGTCCAATACGCATGTGCATAATCAGCATACCTGTTATTGTCCATGGGGAAGCATACTAATCGGTTACATATTTCCAAAAAAATTATGCTTCGCCAATAGAGGGCACATCCTAAACTTGAAGAAGATGAAATGCTCACGGAAAAAAATCATCCGTTTTCAATGGCCATGTCTCATTTGCTGCATGTTTTGCATCAGTGTATATGGATGGTGTTGAATACAGAGCATTAATCCGACCGTCCTGGTAAAGAATGCATCCAAAACAACAGAACATGGTGGAAAACAAAAACCGAATAATAATCAGAATGCAAAATACATCCCAAAAATGAATTGACTTTTCCAGTTCAGCCGAACCTTTCTAACATGGTGAATCAACTTATCCATTTGCCTGAACCAGGACTCAGCGTATTGGTACTGGAAATCACCACCCATTTTCCACATGATATGATTAGTCCTGGTGATACTTGCCTACATAAAACAACAGTGCAAGTAATTACCAATGTTTGATGTTACCATTTGTTGCCCCGAAGCCTAAAATCAAAATTCAAATTGTCAAATTAATATTTTACTTGGGCCAGAGCAGCATCTATAAAATCATTAACACGCTGGTCAACGTTGTAGTCATAAAGTAAAGGATCATCCTGCAGTTTTGTCACATTAGTTAAGAGGTAATGTGTCTGTTACCAAGGATTTGTAGTAGTATTTCATGCACAAACATCATACCTGAATAGGAAAGAAATCGTCTGTTACTTCAAAGTGAAAACCAGAAGGAGCATCGTAACTATCAGGGAAGGTATTTACAAAAATCTGCAGACGAACACAGTAAGTACAAAAATAAGTATATAAACGCAATATCAGATTAAAGATAACGAGAAAGAATGGACATTGCAGGAAAAAGAAGAGTAAATCAGATGTTTTACGGTACACCTGAGATGAAGAACCAAATGTTTTAGAGCCATGCCATACAACTTCTAGAGATTTATCTACCTCGCGCTTCTCCTTATCCTGATAATCAATCCTCCAAAAATGTACAGAGTCAAAACCAACCTGAAAAATAAAAGCATGCAAGTCAACAACTATGTGTTGGAATGGTAGCACTACAACACAGGTGATCCGTCATTCTTAAGGAAAAGCGTGGCCATGCTAATTCTATCAAATAAAAGTGAATATATGGTCAGAAAATGAAGGACTATGGAGGAACTTTAGGATTAGAGATAAACGAGATCAAGGACCTCAGCACCAAGTAAGTAAGCTTGCACGGCAGAGTGACCAAACGGATCAATTTGCCATCCGGCACGAGGAACCTTGTTGAACTCCTTCTTTATCATACTGTGCCCAAGAGTCGTTTGGTCGATCATGTCTATGTAATGGGTTGTTGCTTCATCATGCATGCACCAACCTCCATTTCTACAGAAACAGAAAATTTATTGGCAAACATTCACAATATAACACGGTCAGAGAAAGGATAGAGGCGTTTCGTAATTGCATACACGAATTCCAACTGGCCGGCTTCCACAAGTTTTCTCACTAGTCTTTGGAGTTTGGGACTTTGTTCTGACCACCATCGCTGGAAAAATGCCTAAGCCACTCACAATGAACTTCATTAAAAGTAAATTTACTTAGCCTTCTCATGCTGTGGGCTGATTTAGGAGATCCAAAGCTTTAACTTTTAACATGGATAGAGAAAGCAAATTTCAGATGAAACACTTGATGGCACGCACAAATATATAGGCTATAGTTGTGAGTGCTTTTGACTCTTCACTCAAAACTTTTATGTTTATACGTAAAAATATTTTGAAAAAGAGTTGAAAGTACCGGAAGGTATTTTGTGGGAAGACATTTACAGAATGTTTTTAGTTAAAGTGATTTATCATAAGCACTTCTAAAAATATAGATCTAAGTATCAAAATGGTTCGTCATTAAGCACTTAAAAGCTAGAAGCAATTATTGTAGAAGCCAAAAGAAGTTACCATTTCAGCGAACACAAACTTCCTGTTTGTATCACGAAGCAAAGAATCAACAGCTGAATCAAGCACATTCTGCACACACGCTCGCTATTTGAACAGCAACAAATTCAACAGTCAGAGAATTGTTTGGAAATCCACCAAACAAGTTTTGTTGATTACAAGATGATAGAAAGTTACCTGAATACTGGTGTTTGAACCAATATAGTACTGATCGACAGTCTTTAACCAGCCAACATCGTCGTGCGAGTGAGCAACCAGGTGAACATTCAACTTCCCTTCCACAACGCCACCTCCATTGTCGTAGTCAATGAAAGCATAGTTCACTTCAACACAACAAAATATCAGCACAAGAAGCAGAAATGATAAGGTTCGGCTGGAAATGGCTTGTTTTTCCATTACTCAAAGCCGATTGCCCCAACTCAAGAGTTCGGATCGCAAAATATAGAAGAGAGGAGGAAGAATAAAACAAAAGCAGTGAAAAAATGGGTGTCGAAAGAGGACAAAGGAAATGCGCAGAGTTTTTTTACCTTTTGGATTATTCAATCCGGCCTGGGATGACGTTGACTTGTCACTCGATTTTTTAAAAGCTTGAAATCACTGTTCCGTACAAGAAGAAATATTATTTGCCTCCATTGACGAGTTCTTTGAGCTCTCCATTCAATGTTCTTCCCGTAACCAATCATATCCGAATAAAAATTCAGGAAAAACTGAATAGAAACTTCAACCCAAATGTTAAAGAATCAAGTGCACTCGAGAAACGAACGCTTATTCATCAGTTCTACTAAATTAAACGAAACTCTTGTCTAATCCACTGAATTGTCCACTTCAACGCCCGATGCCGAACAAGAATTTCCCGAATACTGTAACAGAGGAGAGTTCTTCTCTCTGTTGGATAAATTTAGGCGACTGTTTTTCAGTAGTTCGTAGCGAATTAATGGACATTGGCTCGCGCTGAATGGGGAAGACGACGATTGGATTTTTCACATCTTTTCTTTTTTCTTTTTTTTTTAAGCCCCTTTCGCGCCATAGACAGCAGCGTTTAGAAATAATACGATTAAATCCACATCTCAACTAATTATGTAATTAAATATTACTCTTTAAAACAGTGATGTCATTAAATATTGAAGAGAGTAAATAACTTTTGTTTTTTAATTAATTTGTACCAAAATGTATCAATTTCCAACCTAAACTTTCAATTTAATCAAATTGTCTGAAATTTTACCTTTTATTAAATTTTTGTTAATCTACCACTAATTTTAACGAGCCACAATGTAAATATCTCTAAAAATTCACGAATTTCAACAAACAAAATGAACTTTGATCCATTTATAGAAAATGAAGGAAAAAAGGTTTAGAACTCCTCCGTAAAGGATAAAAGAGAGGACAAACACATTACTGACACTCTGTAGGCATTGGCATCCATTGGCATCACATTAATTTAACACCAACAATTTTTTTTTCCTTTTTTGAAATCAAAGGAGTAGAGGAAAAATAAGAAAAAGAGAAGGAAGACAAAGAAATGTATAAAAATATCTTATTAAACTATGAAAGAGAGGACAAAACCACATGTTTGGATGTGTTTTTTCATAGGCACGGATGGTTAGTAGAAGATGATCAATACGCTTACAAATTGGAACAATCGTACTAGTGAAAGGTAGAGAGCTTATCGACCATACTTAAAAGATAGCTTAATTAACTAACTAGTTCTATTGTAGGTAAAAAATTATAATTTATACTGTACAAATGATATGTTCTTTATTAAAATAAAATAAAAGAAAAAAGATTCCGTATAAATATAGGTTTTGCATAATTATTTTTTAAAATTGTTTTTGGATTAAGGGATCAAAATAGTAGAAATTCTAAAAATAATATTTTTATGTTTTCAGATCTTGAAAATGTAAAATGCTTCACTGTATTACAAGAAATAAAAACTGTGATTAACATATTATTTCATGTTATAAGCTCGTTTCTTAATTATAACACATGAAAAATAATAATGTAAATTATATAATATTGTAGAATACTAGTTATAAAAAAGTTATAACAAAAAATTAATAAATTAATTGATATTAGCTTAGATTGAATTAAATATGTAGTTGGTAGGTAACACCATACCAAACAAAACATTAAATACAACCATATTTTCATGCACCCTAAATTACCTATTAGACCTCTAATTTTGTTAAAAACCCGTTTTCCACAAGCATATCATTTTTATTCTTTATTTATTTCTTTCTTTCTTTTTTCGAAAAGGACAAACAAAACAAAACCTTTTAAATGCAAGCGTGAAAATTAAAAAAAATGGTCTAGGTGCCACTCGCATGCGTACGACTTCAATGCCACATTCACTGTATTCCTTTGATGCTTTGTCTGCACGTGTAAACAAATTCATCTATCTAATTCTAAGGTTTGTATTATTAGTTATTGTAAAAAAAAAAACTTTCGGTAAATATAATTGTCAAGGAATAGTCTATTTGGGCCCTAAATCTTCCAAAATTTTCAATTATGTCCTGAACGTATTCAAAATTTTCAATTATCAAGTTGCTGTTTCGCAAACAAATTTCTTTGTTTCTACTTCGGAAAGGGCAAACATGCCATTTTCACTCAATAATCAAAATGTTTAAAATGGGCATGCGAAGAGACAAATGGTCCAAAGCTAGCAGCCCTGCCCTATCACATGTGAACGACTTCTATGGCCTCTGTAATAATGAAGATAATGAATCAAGATAAGATACACGATGGAGGGATGGTACATTGCAGCACATACCTACCACATAATTTATCATGAAAATATAACAATTTAGAGACAGGTGACAAATGAGAATAATGGTGTCGAGCATCTCTTCCCTGACGGGTTTGTGAATTCCCGAGTTTAAAACATGGCTGGGAACTGAGCTCGAAAATGCCTCATTTCTCATCTTCCTTTGATTCTTTGCCTTCGTTTTTCTTGTCCTACAGCAAAATATAGCATGTGTAAACACAAACCGAGTTTTAAATTCATGTATCCACATTTTCTTTTATTAGTCATTCTCAATTAGATCCTTTCATAAAACAAATGTTAAAATTCCGTAGCAAAAAGCATATGTATCATTAAATTATTATTTTACATACTTGGACTGGGCATACCATTTGGAAGAAATAAATTTTGTTGATGAATTGGTCAAATTTCACTGATGATTGATTTCATGGGTCTAAGTAAAATCTAAGCAGTATGTCCACGTGTCTAGATATGTTAATAAAATAATAATTTAATCATACATCACCTTCTTGTTAATAAATTTTAACAATTTTCTTTTGTGCGCGAAGAATTTTGAATAAATTGAGAATTTTAAAAGATGAGCAAAATTGAGAACTATAAATAACATGTTCTGAACTAACTACTTGATCAGGCCTCGGGTAAAAGCAGTTATCATATTTGCAATTTCATCAGTAAGTTCAGCGAAAGTTTACACGACTCACCTCTGACTGGCTTTGCATGGAGGCGAGCAAATCTTTTACGGAAGGATCATTTGGGTCTACGCCTGGAAGCTGCAAAAGGATTCTATTACTATTTCACTGGAAGCAAAGCAACCGATATGCGATTATGCTTAATTTCTCAATTAAGAAAGGGAAAATGGGGGAGAAGAGCTGAAACTATGTAAACATACTGAAGCTAGAATAGAAGAAACAAAAGACTGGTCGGCCAATAATTTGCTCATATCTGACTGGCTTGAGTCACTGGAAGCTTCCTGCACAGACAACTGAAGAGCTGCAAGCAACAAATAAGATAGATGATTCGTGTGGAGAGCCATTAGCATGGATGGATGAGTCGAAAATATAAAACAAGGTAACTGCCAAAAATCAAAGGATATTTTGAGTCCTCTTATTTGCTATCAATCACTAACTCGTCTGAGAAAATTGGCTAATTTATGCAGCAAATTGGGTAAAGAAGTAATGCTTTGAACAATTCTCTAAAAAAATATGCTAGACAGAGAGAATACAAGTATGTACTGGTGCAAAACCAAAAAAAAAATGGAGAAATATGAACAGCAAAGACTTACCAAGTGCCAATTCAGGATCGTCTGCTGCAACTTCTGACATGTCTATGTCTCGTATGTCACTCGCTGCAGAAGGATTATCCATTGACATAGCAAGAGCTTGTTGTAGCAGAGCATTTTCATCGTCCTATCATCCAGAATTAACTCAAATAATAAGAATTGTTTTTCCCTTTCTGCCAATTACGTATCACAACGGGCAGAATAGATATTCAAATTGGTAAAGAAAAAATGATCAAATTGTTAAAAGGCTGAAGGTTAAAATCAAATTACTCCAAAGAGCTAGAATTTGAAAGAGCAATCTAGCAAAATGCTGTAATACAATTTTCTGAAAACCAAGCTATACTGACCATTAAATCAGTAGTCTTGTTTTCAGCATCAGAAGTTGCAAGTCCAGGACGCTCAGTCATAGTTGCATCCTGTGAGCCAGATGGCTGCTCAACTCCTTTATCTTGCTTTGCCGTATCCTCTGCAGCCTTCTTAGCAGCTGCCTCCTGTCTGGCCCTCTCCTCTTCCATAGAAACCCTAAGAGCAAGGGCAAGTTCAGGATCTAAGTTGGGATCAACCCCAAAATCAAAACCAGCTACACCACCCGCAGCAGCAGCTGCAGCAGCTGCTGCAAAACCACTTCCACCTTCCCCGTCTCCAGTGAAGATTGGAGTACTGAAATCGAAGAAAGAAAACTTAAAATGAGGATATAACAAGTTATAACACAAAATATACCAAAGATCTCGAAATAGAAAGAAGTCAAAGGCCAACCTGATGAGTACATCAGACAGCACATTTGGACCAGAAGGAACATGAACAATGTGACTGGTGTCGTTACTGTTCACGGCTGCAAGAAGACTTTCCAATTTCTCAGGTTTGCCATCATCTTCTTCGCCAAAATCAACAATATCAAGGGCCACATTGTTCTTCTTCAACTTTCTTCCTATCATCTCCAATGACTTCTTCTCATGTTTAACAGGACTGCATCAGACATTGTGTAATGATAAATAAGTAGTTACTGAAATCACAAATCAGTGCTTTAAAAAGCTAAAGTGGATTTTCAAAATTTGTCTTGTCAGGATCCTAATTTCTCCAAAGATACCGATACACGAGTTTGGGAAGGAAAGTATCCCTATAAAATTGAAGTCTTCCTTCGAATACTACCCTTATGAGAGGCCTTAACACAAATGACATAATTTAAATTTAGATTTCCTTAGGATTACCCTCATTGGCTGATTGCGATTTATCATTTGATTTTGAGGAGCATTTATTCACCAAATGTACAGACACTGTGCATTTAGGTAAATTGACAATTAAACTCTTAGATTTCAGGATTAGATTTACTTCTACATAAAAAATTTTACAAACTATTATACAATTTTAACTTTTAGTGGCTGGTTGCGATCTTTCATTCGGGAAGCATTTGTTTCTCAATGAGATTGAGGTGCACACATGTTGCTTCAAAAGAGATAGAAGTTTATCAATTAATTTACTTCAAATTATTTTTCATGGTAAGATATTAATGTGAACTTCAAATTAACAAACTTTGTGACAGTTTTATGTAAATTATTAGTTTATCAGTCTTCAATATCGATACTAGTGAGATTCTTTTTTAATGCATTTGAATAGGAAAACTTGTATTTGGAGTAAAGAACCCAAATTATTGGAGCCAACGATCAATTATAATAGGCTCGAGTGGGGTTCATCAATCAGCAAGCTGGTTACTTGAGTTAGATGAACTTCTAGTTGAAACTTCAAAGAATCATTCAATTTAACCTAACCCGAGCATGAACACCCATGGTTTAAGCGTCGTGACAAATTTTGCATCCTAAAGGTGAGCATATTCTAGGTATAAGTCTCAGTACTTAAAAATTGCATCCTCAAGTGTAAGCCTCAAAAACCTCTTAAAATATTTTATTGGAGTACCAAATTCGTGGTAGAGGGGATACAAAACTTTTAAACCACATACCTTCCAACAAAGACTATAATTCTTTGTTGCTGCTTTTTGTTCTGACGATGCTTAAGAGCTAACTGAGCCACCTGGATGCCAGCTGCCAGGTTTATCTCACCACCTATCTCCAAACCTAGATTTAAAGTTCAGGACATAATTTCAGAACCTTAATAGATGTCTAGATGGAGTAAAACTAATAGATAGAACAAAGCAATGCGAACTTGACAATTTTCTATACAACAGTATAATGCTTTTAAGTTGAGCAATAACCTGCTCCGGTAAAAACTGGTCTGACTTCCTCTCTATAATAATATAAATATAAGAAATTGAACCCTAAGCATCATTCAAAAAAAGCTTCCATTTGCGACTGACTACAGACAACTGGGGAAGAATAAAGAAAAGGGGCAACACTTAAGGACAGCAGATTGGTCTCTGGTGGTAGGTTTGCAATACTGCAAGAACAAGAATAAATGCAACTAACCGTGCATGCATGCCAGTATCTTGCCAAGGTCAGTGGTGGGAGTGACGAGCACACGAACACCTTTTCCCGCCATTGTCAGAACCCCAACCGTATTCTCCGGATTAGACTGTCAGAATCCAAACATATTCATTCCCAACGCAGAACAACAATCCAGGAAAACACACATAAAACTGGTCACTTCACTAGAAGCAAATTTTGAATACAACAAGCCTCCTACTCTTATTCATTCCTTCTAACCAAAAAATTTCTAACAGTGCAATTATCGGGATGTGATTTCTCATTACTACACGTACTATAAAATTAATCCCATATCGTGAACCGTAGAGCAAGTGAGCAACCAACTTGCGATATTAATTGAATCGACAGTAAAGAAGAATGATGAAGAATGAAGGAATACAGCAGAATCTCAATTGCGAGTATAACTGATAATAAAGGCTCCTCCTAATTTTTATAGACTTCCATAGCTAAAACAGCTAGAGAAAACAAAAATATGGTTTTAAGATTAGTGACCTGCGTCTTAGCTCCACAAATAAGATTGATGGCATCTGCTTGAGCTTGAAATCTTGAAGGAGAATAATCGCCGTTCCGCATCCATTCGGAGTTGTCAATACAGATCATAGTCGCCTGACTCAACCGATACATAGATAGTCAAATTAATAAACCCTAACTTGCTATAGCAATAACAGGAAAACATCGTAATCCTAAAATTTAAGGAATGCAATCTCGCGATTGTAAGAGAATCAAAAGCTCTGGAAAAGAAAACAGAGATTTTAAGATGAAAATTACCTCGAGCACCATCGTTGCAGAACCAGAAGACGTAGAACTGTGGAAGACGAAGCTGGCGCTATGCTATACTTCGAGTTCGATCTTTGCTTGAAGTTTGCTTGCTGCCTAAACCAAAGAGGATGCAATCTGGTGCTTCGCAGTATCGTATTCTTGTTTATATTAAGCCAATAAAAGGCGCCACGTAATACATCGTCTTTGCTGACCATTCGAGATAGAACGAGAAGAGGACGACTGGGCTCTTTCAGAAAAAAAAAAAAAAAAACAATTAAGAGAGAGAAAGAACGGCAGGGAACGACGTCGTTTGAGTGCATAGTTTTCTTTCTTTCCTTTTTTTAACGAGGAAATTGTAAAATTTCTCATCTCAGTCGATATATTTTTAAAAAGCTTCTTTTGATCCGTGTACTATTAAAAGTGACAATTTTAATCTTTATTTATACAAATTTAACACGAATTTTATTCCTAGCATAAATTTTTTTATGATTACATTTCAAAAAATATATTGAGTATAGTGTAGTATTAAAATTATGACAGACAAAAAACGATTAAAAATAAAATTAACATGTCAAAATAAACTTAACTCAACAATAATTTATATATATCTTCCCCCTTAATTAAGTTTAAAATTTTAATTTTAAGAGATAATGCACACAAAACCCTTAATTAACATTTTAGTTTTATCCCCATCGTGTTCTGTGAATACTTTTGACAACCCTTTATATTTGGTTATATATTGGGCATCTAGTTATTATTATTATTATTTATTTGTTATTATTGTTTTTTTTTTTTGGTCAGGTACGCTAAGCATATTTTTACCTTTTTTTTAGAAACAATGTTTATTAGCCACCATAAATTCAATTACTCCAATGATATATATACATCCATCCGGTTGTTATTATTTTGTTAGGTACACTAAGTAAATTTTTACTTTTTAACCACCATAAATCTAATTACCCCAACGATATATATACATACATACAGTTGTTGTTACTATTTTGTTAGGTACACTAAGCAAATTTTTACTTTTTTAGAAACAATGTCTTTTAACCACCATAAATTCAATTATCCCGAGAAGATATATATATCCCATTGTTATTGCTGTTTTGTTAGGTACACTAAGCAAATTTTTTCTTTTTTAAAAACAATATTTTTTTATCCCCATAAATTCAATTATCCCACAAGATATATGCGTATATATATTACCATAAATTAGCCCACGTTATTCAGGTATATAAATGCATCAGGAAGACAGAAATTCTTTAGAATAATACATTCATACATGTGGTAGGCAACGTCTTGATAGGTATCTAATCATAAATATATTTACTATGTTGTGTAATGGATAAATCATAGCTCAACTTTAAGGTTGGCTACTTTTGAGTCAGTTGTCTTGATTGTTGGTTTAGCCACGGCAAATCCATTATCCACCCACGTCAAATATCCTCCACCCAGATCTTTCAAATGCTGGTAATCCTGAAATCTCAAATTTTATAAAATTAATATATTTTGTTTGTTCCTCTAAATAATGGATTTGTTGTTAATAAATTATAATTAAAATAATTTAATTCGAACCTCAATCGGGTAAATAATCTATCTTTTAACCTAGTTGAAGTATACTCCCATTGATGTTGTATATCTTTTTAACTTAAAATCACAGTCAATATATTTTTCTTGAGAAAATGGAATAAGAGGATAAGGTAAATTTAAACTATGAACTTAAATTTACTATCGATTCAATAGTTAATTCAATTTAAGTATTCAATTAATTATTTTCTATATATTTTAAAATACAAATTTACATGGTATCGATTAAATACTTTAGTAATACTACACTGACCTCTAAAATTTAATATTTAATCGGGTTTACTCATTGAATTTTCAAATTTAGAATACAGTACTAAAATCTACTAATTTTGTTTTAATCTTGCATAAAAACTATTTCAATGATTGATATTAAACATTTCACAGAAATCTTAACTCATTTATTATATGTGTAATTTATTGATCTACAAAATTAATTTACTATCTCATGTTCCTACCATTCAAATAAACCAAATATATGTTACCCACTTTGTAGAAAAAAAAAATTTACGAAAAAAAGAAAAACAATAACTAATTTACGAGGAAAAAATATAATAAATATAATATAACATTATAACTTACGTGGAGTTCCTCRATGGCTTGTAGAGATCTGACCCCACTTCGACAACCCTAGTGAAAGGTACAAAATCATATTTAATAATAATACTTAGTCACTAATCGATTAAATAGATATGAACACTATTAGAAATTTAGCAGTGATTGCATCTGATAACCAATAAAGCATACGTGTATTTTTTCATATTGAATTAAATTTAAATTAATACAACAAAATCAAGTCAGTTTATTTATTATTATTATTTGAGGATAAATCAAGTCAGTAACCAATGCTAATTTTGGATTAGTTGGTAATAACCACAGAGTACTTTCTTATTAAAAAAACCGATCGTGGTATTGAAAACTATCTGAACAAGTCTCTGGCTCACTGCAAATAAGCCAACTTAGTATAGTCAAACTAAAAGATTAAAGTTGAAATATTATTTAAGTTTCTCTACTTTAAATTTAAAAAATTTAATTTTGTCTAAATTTTATTTTTTMTATCATAAATTTAACAATCTCAATAAATAAATAAATAAATAATATATATATTTAATACAACATGTTGGTGGAGCAATTCGAACTCACAATCTCATGGTTAGAAATATATAAATTAGAGTTAACAAGTTAGAAA
>NW_019104492.1:809118-828214 GCF_001995035.1 Momordica charantia
CCGGTCGTCTTTCTTGAAAACCACGGATACCTCCTCCAGAAACCGATCATTTTTCACCCTACCTGGAAACGGCGCGTTTTCCGGTCAATTGGCCGGAAAAAAGAAATTTAAAAAATGAAGAAGAAAAAGGAAGAAAGGAGATTTCGAATCAAATAATTTAAGAAACGCAACCACTTGGAGAATTGAAGAGATAAGGAATATTGAAGATCTTCTCCGTCGCCACGTGCCCTTCCTCGAACTCCTCCACAGTTCTACAAAAAAATCGACGACAAACAACCAACAATTCTTTACAAAACAAAATCAACCGCGCAGAGAAATTATACGAGAAACTGAAAACTAAACAAAATTAATTAAGCAGCCTCGACCTAACCTAACGTCCAGAAAAGCGTAGCCGGAATCGAGCAGCTCCTTGGCCGTCTTGACGTCGACGGTGACGATTCCGGCACCGGCGCTGCCAAAAACGAGAACAAAACAGAGCACAAGTCCAAATGGAAGAAGGAGATCCGAATTAGCACCCATTTGAAATATATCGAAGGAAATTAAACGAAATGCAACGATGAGAGAAAATGAGGAGAAGGAATTTAAACAAAATATGAAAAGGAGAGAGCAGACCTATTGATGGAGCCCATGCTTGGCGGAGAAATTCCGGTGGTTCGGAATCAGTGGGCGGAAGAATGGCGGCGGAAACAGCCGGAAAATCAGCGGCGGGCTGAGTTTGAAAGCGGAATAAGAGATTACGAATTTTTTATTGTTTTATAATGAGAGGGAGATTGAATCGAGGCCGGAAACTGAAACAGATTCAATCGTTCCTGCTTTTTTGGGACGACACGTCGTCTTGCCACGTCCGCTGGGATTGGGTGGGAAGTGAATCCTCTTCCTCAACTAAACATTGCTGATGTTGGTCCATTTTTGTATTTAATTAATAATGGAAATTTTTCTAATCGATGAGCAATAAGTAAAGTGATGAATGTTGATGATGAGGTGGATTTTCATTTGTCCATATTATTTTTTTTTAGATTGGTGTTAAACTTCACGTAGTCAGCTAATTTATTTGGTTTTGATAACGAATTTGCTCACGTCACATGTCCATTAAAGAGATTAAATTTAGTCATCTCTAACCACCATTGTAAAGTGATATAATAATATATACCAAAAAAAAAATTTAATTGCGAATTTCAGCATAATTGAATTCCGATATTTGAATTATTACCTCCTTAGATTAAAACAGTTAAAAAATAAAAATAAAAAGTAGTCCATAAATTTGACTACGATTGATTTAATTAGTTTCATTTTTATATTTTAGTTGTTTTAGTGGTCAATTTTGGTGGTTTTTGTGGGTGGTTATTAAGATAATATGATCTTAGCCTCAAATTTTTAATATGCTGCCCTCTATGTTGTAATTGGCTTTTGTATGAGAATTATTTGTGTTTCTTTTTATATTTATCTATATTGGTCATGTTCGACCTTCTTATGTACTTTTGTTGGTGATTTTCTTGTCTCTTTCAATTTCATAGTCATGCATCAATTTCAAGTATTGTATACATATAATTTTGTTGTAATATACATAACATTTGTAAAAGAAAAATCCAAAACAAGAAATTGAATAGACCTGCTTACCCTACCACACGTGATAATGAAAATTTTGGATTAAATGATTACTTTTTTTTTTTTTTTGAAACAGGATTAAATGATTGCTTTAGTTTTATTGTTGGAGTTAAGTTTAGGTTTGGTACTAGAGTATCCACCTTTTTCTATTCCTATTAAATTTTCTTCTATAAATAATTTATTATTATTAATTTTTGTTTTAAAAAATGTTTATTATTATTTTTCTTGAGAAACCATAAATAATTTTATTGGAACCTACGTTGATTTATAATAAATGGGAATACTACGCCGTCGAAAATTTCCCGGGAAAAATGACCACTCTGATGAAGTTGATAACTTTGAAACCCTAATTTTAGGGTTTTTTTCCCCATTTTTATTCTTATTATTATTATTTTTGGGGTTCGGGAAAATATCATTTGGACTTTCGCGGGACGAAACTGCAGCACAATACCGCGCCCCACGACCGTGGTTTCAATGCAAGTGGCGAATTACACACTCCCAGTTCTACGATCGCCGCCGCAGATCTAAACCCACTTCTTTCTTCCATTGATTTCGTCTTTGGCTTTGGCTTATAGCCTTGGTTTATGGAGGAAGCTTCTACATCGCCGTTGCCGGCGGCGTTCCTCGATTTCCTGAAGGCGAATGGCCTGGACGCTTCCATTTACGCTGCTACCGATTCGACCCCTCGTTATGTTAGGTACATGTACATCGATGCCCAGTTAATTCGAACTGGTGGTTAATGTTTTGGTCCTCCATTTTGTTTAATTTAGTCTCAATGTCAAGGTTGAAGCCTGGTTATGAAGCCGATGTGGAGGAGATAGAGGCTGAGATCAAGTGCAAGCTTGAGCGAGTCAGTTGGCTGCCTGGATTTTATTCTCTTCCGCCTGATGTGCAGATTGCTAGCTCCAATTCTTACAAGACAGGAAAGGTGAGGAACTTCAGCATCAGTTGGTAACTCAGGAGTCGGGACTTGTGGAAATTTGATTATACCGGAAATGGTTGCTTGTACTTATCTTCATTCTGGTACTTGTTTATAAAATTTCCGTAATTGGAATGGGTGAATATTCTGGGTATCAAATATTGCCACTTGACATAGATATAATATAGTTCATTCTGTCTATTGGATTCTGAATCTTCCATTTTCATTGTACAATTTGTTGTTTCTCCATTCAGATATATGGAATAGATGCAGCTTCCGGTGCCGCTGTTTCTGCTCTAGACATTTTACCGGGCAATCATGTCCTTGATCTTTGTGCTGCTCCCGGTAATATGCTACTTTATAGCTTTTTGGTTTCGATAATTAGTTGTACATGTGGGTAGAACTGACTATTTGCTGCCAACTTCATTGTAAGGTTTATCCATTGAGGAAAATAACGATAGTGTAAACAGTAAAAGCACCGACAGTTTAAATGTTTTTGGGATGGATATGGATAGAGGGGAAAGCTTTTTCTTCCCCGAAATGTTGACAACTAAGTCGTGACACTTCGTCTTAAAACAGAACTGAGACCTATTTTTACTCTACCATTCCCGTGGTAATTTTGACCACATTCAAATGAACTAAACAATCTTCGACACTTCTATATGACATATTAGTGTTTTAGTTTACAATTTTTTTTTATCTTCAAGCAGGGTTAACGACATGAGCAGGAGCCTGAACAAAGGGAAAGTGCTAGAACATTTGACCCTCTCAATTACTAAAAAGTTTAAGCATGTCGAACCTGGAAGGCTTCCAGAGATGCATAGTTGAGAATCGGGAAGCATCAAATGTAAAAAAAATAAAAATAAAAATAAAAAGAGGAGAAGGAGTGACGGCCATTGTCATATAAATATTTATTTTTGACGTTGCCAAACAATTTAATTCAGGAAGATGTTTATTTAAATTTGATATGTTCATCTATCATACTGTTAGATGTTTATTTAATGTAACATACTTGTGCAGTGAATAATTAATATGGTGCAGCTTATAATGTATTACATATTTGAACAATTAATCAGTCATTCATCTAGTTCTCACATGGGATCACATTACATTCAGGGGCCAAACTTTGCATGATCGTAGACCTTCTTGATGGTTTGGGTTCTGTAACTGGAGTAGATGTTTCACAGCATCGTTTAGCTGCTTGTAGAACATTGCTGCAAAAATATGCTCTTGGTGATATTTGCAGACTTTTTGTTGCTGACGGAACGGCATTTGCTCTCATTCCTGTGAAAGTTACTTCAGAATCTAGATTAGGTAACCACTTGATGATCTAAATACCTTTATCATTAATATAAAATTGTATTGAACAACTAACCTGTTGATTCTATTTGCTCACCTAGTCATCTTTCTGTTTCTTTAATTAGTTATGATCTGTCTAGTCTCATATAGGTGAATCTACACCAGAAGATAGTTTGGACAGATTGAAGGAGTGGACGTCGAGAAGATCATGGAAGGAAAGGAAAAAAGCAGCCAAAGCAAAACAAAACATTGCTGCAGCATTAGCTCAGAGGTGTCAAGATCCAGAACTTATCTATTATGGGCTGAAATCCGGTGTGGTTGGGTTCAGTAAGAGTGAGATATACCGAAGCCCTTCAGAAAGTGAGATATTGAGCTGTGGGTATGATAGGGTAAACTGCATTATGCTTATTGTCCCTCCACTTCTCGTCTTTTCTTGAAGAGTTGTCACTCTGGCGCTCTTGGTATTGCCCACTGGATTTTTGGGTTGATGATATTTGAAATTTATTTAGGTCCTAGTAGATGCTGAATGCACTCATGATGGCTCTGTAAAGCATATACAGAAATTTGAAAGTTGGGGTTGGACATCTCTTCAGCGCAGAGTATTAGAAGCTGAGAGGACAGACAATTTGAGTGTACTTCAGGTACTCATCAAATTAATCTGGTTATTTCTTATTTGGGGCAAGTATTGTTATCTTTGATAAGAAAATGTATTTTCTGCACGTGTTTCAGAATGTTCCTAATCTTTTGATCAATCTTATATATGGAGGTCAAAGCATCTGTTCATGTATTGGAAATTAAAAAGGTTGTAGTTGAAACCATCCTAGGTTGGTCTAAAGTGCCATGTAAATAGTGAAAAGGCTTTGAAATGAGTTCGAACCATGGTGACCAATGACCACCTACCTAGGTTTTAATATCTTACGAGTTACCTTGACAACCAAATGTAGTAGGGTCAAACAATTGTCCCGTGGGATTAGTTGAGATGCACACAAACTAATCTGAACACTCACGGATAACAAAAAAAAAAGATGTTGTAGTTGGATAAAAGTTATGTCAGTCTAAGCTCTCTTGGATCTGCTGGATTGCATTTCCTTATCATTGGCAAGTAGAATATGTGATGCTTATCTTCTTTGTTTGGGCCCTCTTTTAGTTTGCAAAAGCCTTCACTGTTTCGTTATTTTCAAAAAGAAATGAGAGGATCTTTTGAAGCTATTCAAATTTCCTTCTTGCACTCTGAACCTCTGATCATCTTTGCTTCCGTAAAACTAAAAGGATGTCGGTCTTTTTTCTGTTGCAGTTAAGACTCCTTACCAATGGTTTTAGGTTGCTGAAAGCTGGGGGGATACTTGTGTACAGCACCTGCAGGTTCTTTCTATTGGCTGTAATCTTTTAGTTTATGAAAACAGAACCACATCAATTTAAACAGAGAGAAAAAAAACACCCAAAAACATACACACGGATGCCATATAATCTAAGGCGTACCCTTTCTTTTGATCAGTCTGACCGTAGCACAGAATGAGGATATTGTGGAACAGTTTCTCAAGGATAATGCTTCTGCTGGTAGATTCTCTAGTCTTTGCAAATCTATAAATTACAAAATAAAATAATGGTTCTTAACTGAATCAAGAGTAGAGTGAGTATTATTGTTTTTGTGATCCTTCAGAGTTGCAGGAGATAGAAGGTGCCAGAAATTGGCCTTGCAGGGGTGGAAGAATACCAAAGACCCTACGCTTCGATCCTCTGACATCACAGACAAGTGGGCTTTTTGTAGCCAAGTTTTTGAAGTTGGCTAAATAAATGTGAGAATCATGGCCACATAACTTATCTTTTAGCGTAATTGTGAATTGTGATAGTTTTCAATTTGCTGTATATTGATTCAGACGTGAAGTTCTGGCAGGGACAAGCCCGGTTGAAGCAGATTGTAGTTGATGTTTTATTGTTCACCCTTGAGTTCTTTCATCTTTCTCCATGGGGGTGGAGATTCAAATTTACCTTTGTTTGTGAATGGGAGGGCTTAAAAGGAATGAGTTCAAATCATGGTGGCTACCTACTTAAGATTTAATATTGTACGAGTTACCTTGACAATCAAATGTAGCAGGATCAAGCGAAAAAAAAAAAAAAAACTCATGTTTGAGAATGTGGCTTCTCCGTCTGCTTCATTTTGCTTTTTTTTTTCTCCATCTCTTGGATAGAAATCTTGTCATCTAACAATTGCTGTCAATTTATTTTCTTAGATGGAATTTTGTCCTTTACTCTTGCTACATGCATTTAATTAATTCTTTTTTTACACATTTTATTAGTCAGCTTCCACCAATTCATACGGCTTTAGATCTGATCTTCCTTATAACATAAGCATTTTGCACCAAAGGGTATATTTTAATATGGCGCGAAACTGTAACACCTCAATTATTGTTTCTCGAGTTTTATTTTTTTAACTACTAAAGCATCACGGGCGTACATCGATTGGGTTTGGTTGAATCGAGTCTTGTTAGAGAGTACCTTTTTAAACTACTTAAAAAATTTTGGGTGGTCGTTTTTCTGCTCGATGGAATTAAATCATGGGCAATTCAATCTAATCAAACCTTAATATTTTTAGGTTGGGTTGTATTTAATAATAATAATAATATTATTATTATTTATTTTTCGAGAATTGGGTCAAAAAACACCAGTGGGCCAGTGAGGGTTGGGTTGGGTTACTTGGATTTCTTCTGAAATTTTTGAACCCTCCAATAACGATGCAATGCATTACGAAAGTATGCTCTAATTAATTTTCAATTTTGTCATACTCAAAAAACAAAATCAATTTCCAATTTCCCACATTTTAATATTGAAACTGACAAAAGGTTAAGCTATGTAGTTTATGTTAAATATTGTGCGTGGAATCATAAATTAATTAATTTAATTTAATAAATCTATATGTATTGAATATGATATAAACAAACAATTCCAATGGAAATTTTTTGTTACGTTTAGCCTACTTTCTACAAAGTTTAAAACATTAACAAAATATGAAAATTCAACTCATAAAAGTCACTCATTTTAAAAGACACGTTGGGCTTTGTTTAATGAACAGTCCGCTACATGGGGTGTTGTGTTTGTACCCCTGTCCCTATGTTGTTTTTCTTTTGTAAGATTGTTTACTTTTGTTATGATTTTTTATTTTTCACAAAAAAAGGCGGCTTTCTCTAAATTATCTCTTGTAGTCTTAGGAATTATTTTGAAAATAATTACTCTACATTTATAATTATTTTTAAGTCAACCCCTTAATATTTATTTTTTCTTCTAATAACTACTTCAAATTTCGGGGAAAATAATAATTAAAAAAAAGGACCCGTGTAATAAGGAAGTCTGAATGCTTACAATTTGGGAATCTTAGAATAAGACGCCACGCCAACCAACCAACCTTGTGTATTTTATTTAGTCTGTCGATTTTTCTGAATGCAACAAGAAAAACCGGGAAATAATTTCATATAAAGTTGGCGGGCCCCGTTCCCATTTTAAAATTATTTAACTATCAATTCCGCCGTGTGGGGAAGCTTAAATTCTTTCCTCCGTCAGCGGTCACATCAATTTCCGAGCTTCGTGCTACCTCCTAAACCAGACCAAAACAGAGCTCCGATATCGAAATCTACCATCAATTTTGCTGCTAGAAGAATCACGAGTTCCGATTGATCAACCAGCCTGATTCTCTGGCCAATGTTGCCGGATTATTAGGAGAGTCGCGGTTGGTCTCTGGCCGGCGGSGTGTTGAGAGATGGCCGGCGATCATGAAATTTTGGATCCTCTGAGTAAGACTTGGAACTTTCCTTCTGTTCTTTCTGTCGATTTTCTCACCTAATTAGTTTTCTCCACTCGCTCGATTTGACCTTATTCATCGCTGTGCAGTCCAGAGAAATCAGGCCTCTCAATGGCATGCCTCAGAGTCAACCTCAGCTTCTCCGTCGCCGGAGGATCCATATCCCGGCGAGAACTCTCCCGTGGAGCAAGTTGCTCTTACAGTTCCGGTCACCGACGATACCTCGCTTCCGACGTTCACTTTCAGGACGTGGATTTTGGGGATAATCGCGTGTATGCTTCTCTCGTTCCTCAATCAGTTCTTCTTCTATCGGAAAGAGCCTCTCTCAGTGACTTCGATTTCCGCCCAAATTGCGGTGGTTCCCATCGGCCATCTCTTGGCTTCTGCCCTAACTGACCGAGTGTTCTTCGAAGGGAAGAGATGGAGGTTCACTCTCAATCCGGGACCCTTCAATGAAAAGGAGCACGTCCTCATCACAATCTTCGCTAACTCCGGCGCTTCTACCGTCTATGCGATTCACATCGTTAGTGCAATCAAGATCTTCTACAAGAAGGAACTGACCTTCTTCGTGGCGTTGTTCGTTGTTTTGACGACGCAGGTGCTCGGCTTTGGCTGGGCTGGAATTTTCCGGCGATACTTGGTCGAGCCGGCCGCCATGTGGTGGCCGCAAAATCTGGTTCAAGTCTCCCTCTTCAGGTGCACCCCTGTCAAATGACTATGAATAAATGACTGTGGTTCTGAGTTCAATGGTTTCAAGTTATGTTTTAATAATCACTTGTTAGGCTTTATGCTAATTTTCAATCTAAGTTTTCGAATTCAATTGTGATTTAAGAGTCGTATCGCCCGGTTTCGATTCGTTTTTATGGAATCATTCATCATTGTCATGAAACTGCAGGGCATTGCATGAGAAAGAAGAGAGACCAAAGGGGAAATTAAGCAGAAACCAGTTCTTTGTCATTGCCTTGACTTGCAGCTTTGCTTATTATGTCTTCCCCGGCTATCTCTTTCCCATGTTGACCTCCATGTCCTGGCTCTGTTGGGCGTTTCCCACCTCCGTTATGGCTCAACAGCTCGGTTCAGGGTTGCGTGGCTTAGGCATCGGCACCTTCGGTTTCGATTGGTCCACCATTTCAGCTTATCTTGGGAGCCCTCTTGCCAGTCCATGGTTTGCCACTGCTAACATTGCTGCTGGTTTTGCCCTTGTCACTTACCTCGTTAACCCATTGGCATATTGGCTTGATCTCTTTGATGCCAAAACATTCCCCATTTTTTCTGATGGATTGTTCACCTCTGCTGGCCAAAGCTACAATATCTCTGCTATAATTGACCCTAGCTTCCGTCTCGATGCTGATGCTTATAACCGCGAAGGGCCGCTCCGCTTTAGTACCTTCCTTGCTCTCTACTATGGTGTCAACTTTGCCTGTCTTGCTGCCACTGTTGTTCATGTCTTACTCTTCCATGGGAGGTTAGGAATCTTTTCAACCTTGATTTTGGATCATGTTTTGCTGGACTGAAATTTGAGAATTTTGAACAAGGAATAATTTTGGTTTCGGTTTGGACTGATTTTTCAATTTTATTATGTGCAGGGACATATGGCGATTAAGCAAGTCTGCCTTGCAAGAGAAGCTGATGGATGTGCACACGAAGCTGATGAGGAAGTATAATCAAGTTACCGAATGGTGGTTCATGTGCATTCTTTTGGTTAACATTTCAGCCACCATTTTCATTTGTGAATACTACAACAACCAGCTCCARTTGCCATGGTGGGGCGTGCTGCTCGCCTGTGGTCTCGCCGTATTTTTCACTCTCCCGGTCGGAGTTATCACTGCTTTGACAAATCAGGTATCATTTCACCATATGCTAAATTGCTATACATTTAAGCTATACAAAATGCTGATACCATTGTTGTTTAAACTTTCCATTTTACCATTTGTGCTGTAAAAATATGAACATGAGTTAAACTTTGTTGACTGACAGACTCCATCATTAAACGTAATCACTGAATTCATTATCGGTTACTTGTATCCTGGCTACCCTGTTGCCAATATGTGCTTTAAAGTTTATGGATACATTAGTATGAAGCAGGCAATCACATTTCTGCAAGATTTCAAACTTGGCCATTACATGAAAATTCCTCCCAGAGAAATGTTCATTGCACAGGTTAGCTTCACCATACCTCTGTTTAGTTTGAGGAGATTCTTTGAATCTCTTCTTATTTTTTCCCTAATTAAACTTTTAGGTTTAATGGTGATTTAACGCTCTTCCTTTTTGTTCACCATTTCACCAGGTCGTTGGAACTGTGATATCTGCCGTGACGCACTTAGGAACAGCTTGGTGGCTTATGGCAACCATCCCCAACATATGCGATCGAGCAATGCTTCCGGTAGGCAGTCCGTGGACGTGTCCCGGCGACCATGTATTCTACGATGCCTCGGTCATTTGGGGCCTCGTTGGCCCTCGTCGGATCTTTGGCAACCAAGGCAAATACGGATCACTCAATTGGTTTTTCCTAGGCGGAGCAGTGTCTCCTCTCTTGGTTTGGCTGGCATACAAGGCCTTCCCGGACAGGCACTGGATCAAACTCATCACCATGCCGGTGCTCCTCGGCGCGGTGGTGAACATGCCTCCGGCCACCGCCGTGAACTACACGAGCTGGATTGTAATTGGATTTGGATCAGGTTTTGTAGCGTACAGGCATTACCGTGGGTGGTGGAGCCGCCATAACTATCTGCTATCTGGAGCTCTGGATGCTGGATTGGCCTTCATGGGTGTGTTGCTGTACCTGTGCTTGGGAATGCAACATGTCTCTCTCAGGTGGTGGGGTGGCRATTCGGACGCCTGTCCTTTGGCTTCTTGTCCTACTGCCCCAGGGGTTGTCGTCAAAGGTTGTCCTGTCCATTAATTGCTGCCATTGTACAGTGAGTTCCTGAAACTTTTGATATAGTTCAGCCATTTTTAAGTTGGGGTTTTAATATTATGCCAAAAAAAAAAAAAGAAAAAAAGAAAGGAGAAGAAGGATCAGTTGATAGATCCCAGCTTTTACAGTGTTTGTATTTTTATTTTTCGTTGTATTTAAAAATTGTTGTATATTTTAGTTTCAAATTCTTTATTGAATATAGGCAAGCTTGTATCACTTTTAAGGATTTTTATTCTATAATCAAGTACTTCTAATTAAAAGGACTTCTAATTAAGTGTTAAACAATATGACTAAACTAAATACTATAAAAAGAATTATGCGTTTTCTTTTGTTCAATGTTATTTTTGTAAAATGGTAGGAAGGAAAAGAATAAAATAAGAAGGTTTTGGTTCATCAATAATTGAAAGAAATTGATTAATAAATAGTACTATTACTTTCTTTCTTTTTTTATTTTTTAAGTTCAATCATTAAAGGTGATAATAAATTATTAAATTCTAAGATGATAATAGATCATTTATTCACCGAGATGTACTAAATTTACAAGTAATATTTCTAATTGCACAAATGCAGGTTTGTTAACAGATTATAATTATTTAATTTTTAAAATTTTATCAAATTTGACCATGCTGATTTTTCATTTCTGTAGTTTGACAATAATATCATAAGTTAATTTGAGCATAATTGTGGTTAAGACATGCACAAGATCATCTAATAAAATGCATTTTCCAACATAAACATTAACTCCACAGTTAAAAAAGAAACTTACTCATTTTTTGAAGTTGGATCCTAAGAAACTTACTCATTTTTTGAAGTTGGATCCTATCCTTACATTTGTTTTATTTAAAAAATAAAATATGTTTTTTTTACTCGGAGGAAAAAAATCAAATGATTTCTAAGATTTTTTTTTTTTAAATTTTATTCTTATTATTTTTCCTCTAAAAATAGAATAGCCGCCCCTGACCTTGGGCCGTGCCCGAGCCTGACCGTGACCACAATTTGAGGCCTGGGATCACTGGCCGGAAGTTCATCAGTCAGTCGCCGTGCGGTGGTGAGTCGTCGACGAGATGCGAATCATGGATAGCAGCAGAACGACCACCAAGGCTTCGTCTCTGAGATGGAAAATTCTCCGTCAAGCGCTTCTTCCCTCTCGCAATGGTATCGTGTAGTTTCTTCATTCACTGCTCAATCACTGTTACAGGCAATTACTTGCAATTTTTCGCTATTCTGACAGATGATCAGTCTCAAATGGATGCGATGCGTATTTCTAGGAGGACGACGAACGGCTTCAATTTGATTCCATCGTTTATATCGGATGATATCGGAAACGAAGGCGCCGCTGGTTTAATTTTATCTCAAGGCTCCGATCGCCGTCGGGATCGTCGCCTGTGCTATACCTTGCCTATCGACGGAGCTCCTAAACTTTTCCTCAAGTCAGCTTCCGAAATTATTGTTCATAGTTGTCTTTTGTTTCTTTTCGTTTCGATTTTCTTTTCGGAGAATTGGAACAGTTCCAAGGACACCGTACATAATTAGCTCTTGACGTGGAATGTTTATGCAGGCAAAGAACGGACGACGTTGCTGACCTTGATGACTTCAAGATCTGTAATAAATATGACATTGACAACACCGGGCTTGTTTGTTAGTTCTCTCTGCTCTGGAAATGTTTCGTTTTAGTTGTTCTAGTTCATTAAATGTTACTGTAGGGGAATACATGTCAATTTCTTGTTTGTCGGTCTGTAAAGACGAATATGATCCCATCAGTCAGACAACAAAATTACGTGGATGATTCAGTAAACTGATGGACTGAGTTCAACCGGAATGGTTCAAATTTACTTCAAATTACTGCAAAAATTTTAAAAGCAAGGAGCAAAACGAATTTTTATGTAACGTTAAAAAGACCCAAATAGAATATTTGAAAACATAAGGTCTAAAATGAAGTAAGTCTAGGGACGATAATAAGGTTTAAGACTTTATTTTAATTTGAAGAAAGATTTTCATTTACATGTATGGAGGCCCTTACTTTATGCTTTCCTTTTCACATCCCTTAACCATTTTTATAAGTTTCAGTGCTTTAGTTCTGGTTACACTGTTTAACCCGATACTTGTTCTTCTTGCTCATTTATATTTCGTTTTACATCTATTTTGATGGGCGAACATTCCTGCACAGGTCATTGGCCATCAGAAGATGTTCTTGCTTACTTTTGTTTGTTGCATTCGGACCTCTTTAGGTTAGTTCAACCATGTTGCACAACTCCTAGCAAACTATTTAAATTATGAAAGCTTAAGATGTGATCTCTGTTCTCTGCCTGCTTGACACCAGACACTGTCCTTGGATTGGATGTGGGTTATTTTTTTAATGATCTTGGGGGTTTTCCCTTCAAATCCAATTTTACAGATGTAAGAGAGTTATTGAACTTGGATCTGGCTATGGCTTGGCTGGATTAGTTATTGCTGCAAGTACAGAAGCATCAGAAGTTGTTATCACAGATGGAAATCCTCAAGTAGTTGAATGTATCCTCAATAATTCTGTCATATTTTAGTGGTTTTTTATCAGCTATGATAAATCTATCGTCTTGTCTGTGATTATAAGTTACTGGTAAAGCATTAGCACCTTTTCCTTTCGACTTGATGATTCCTTCCCTTGCACCTAGATATTCAGCATAATATAGCAATTAACCCTAAAGCATTTGGTGGCACCAGAGTGGATTCTTTGACATTGCATTGGAATCAGGAAGACGTCTCAAATATTTCTGGCAGTTTTGACATCATTGTTGCCAGTGACTGGTAAGCATATTTCCTTTCAAGCTCAATCCAATACTGTATCCATCGAAGTTTCATCAATGCAAATATTAAGAAAACAACTGCATTTTTGCGAGATACATGTTTATCTTCTTATTATGTATGTTTCTTTACTCGTTTTTATATTTCAAGAAAAATTTTCCATCCCATAAGCAGATTAATTTCTATCTCATCTTTATGACTTTTATCCCTAAGAGGTCATGTGATTGGTTAAGCAAAAAAACCTACGATGCACAATAGTGTATTCTCATCCTTTTTCCTACTTTTAGTGTCATTGTTATTGACGATAACTTTTTGTTTAAATTTATTAAACAGCACTTTTTTTAAAGAATACCATAGAGGACTTGCTCGAATGATCAAGTTGTTGAGAAGAAATGAGTCATCAGAAGCCATATTTTTTAGCCCCAAAAGAGGCGACTCACTGGTGAAGTTTCTAGAGGAAATCAAAGCCAATGGCTTGCATTTCAGTGTGACAGAGGAGTATGATGCTGAAGTTTGGAAACAACATGAGAAATTCTCTAATGGTGATGACTCCTGGCCTGGTTATGAAAAGGATCATTGCTATCCATTATTGGTCAGAATTACTCTCTGAATTCTTATTGCGCATTACATTTCCACCTTCCCCAATCATCGAGTCACCAAGAAATTATCTTCATATCGACCCTCTTTGACTTATAGAAGAACAAGTTCAGATTATAGGCCTTCACAGTTGGTAGTAGCCATTCATATTAGAGGTGAACAAAGGTCTTTCTGTTCTGTCAAAAGGAAGATGACAATGAAGAACAATTGCAACAGCAGGCCCATCCCATTTCTGTAAGAGAATCAAACTCGTCATTTATTTTTAGTTGAGATTTATTGCATGCCTGTTATTAACACATGATAAGGTTGTTGTATTTGTGATTAACTTGGGACCATTCTAATATGTAGGCTATGTGGTACCCAATTAGCCAATCTTTCAATTCTTAGCTTGGTAAGTCCTTTTGACCTATCGCATTTCTTACAAGATCCCAAGTCTTGGTCATTATATGAAGATTACCCCTCAAGCAATTTATGGCTCAGGTCACCTTCCATCATATTCCCTCCTTCAAACGAAACAAGTAGGGAAAAGAACTATTCACTACTTATTTAACGGAGGGAAAAAAATTTTCATTTTTCACCTTTGTATTTAGTTGGATGCGTAACATTCACATTGAACTTTTAATTTCATTRAATGGATCTATGGATCTTTGAATGTGAATATGTAGTTAAATTATTATCTCTATCAAAATGAAACTATGAAGTTGTTCAAAAATCAATCGGGTGGATCACCTAAAATCTAGCCAACAGAACATCCACTCTAGCCATAAAAATGTCAATTCCATCTCTCTCTCCCAGTAAAGAAAGAGAGAAAGAAGAAAAAGGAAAAAATCAGATCCATTCCCAAAACCAAGAAGCCAAAAATGCTTAATTCTAGCACCAAAACCAGCATTCACAAATGTTTGCTCCTATGGCAACAGTAATTCCGAATTCTAACCATAAAACTAAAAAAATAACCACTCACGTATCAGAGGATATTAACTTACCACTTACGCGAGTTCAAAATTCAATTTGCCAAATTAAAAATTTAAGGTCAAAGTTGATTCAATTGAATTACTGAGTTAACAAATGTTTTTTTCTTCTTCTTTTAATTGATAAAAATAGAAAAAGAACTTAGCTGCTCACTGTTAGGAGCTAAATTCTGTTCAAATAATAATTTTTTTTCCTCTACTTGAATCCTGAGAAGAAAGGGAGTTACTTTGTACCAGGTATTAGGTATACTGGAGCAGCTGGGAAACCTATAGGAACAGCAAGAGACACAGCATGGTGTCTCATGTCCACCATTCCCAATATATGCCACACAGTATTTGCCTCCGGCAGGTAGCCCATGGACTTGTTCCGACAACCATATATTTTTGTGATGCTTCTGGGTTCTGGTTGGACCTTGTCGAATCTTGGCGCCTAACGATCTATCAAATAGTTTTTTAGCTCCTCTTATGGCTTGGCTTAGGCACAAGGTTGTTGGGATTGGATTAAGCTCATCAACAACCTCTGCTTTTAGATCCATTACTCAACATGCAAAGGGCCACCACGGTTATAACTGCGGTAGCTGCTCTTTCTTACAGCTTTGTTCCTTACTTTTAACTGTGCACCGCCGTCCTGGTGGAGCCGCCACGATTATTTGTTTCCTAGCACCCTTGATGCTGGTTTGGCCCATACTACTGTACTTGTGATTGTGGATGGAGCATTTCACCCCCAACTGGTGGGGGTGGTGTCTCAGATGGATCCCCTTCAGCTTCTGGTCCTACACCCAAAGCGGCTGTCCTCAAAGGYTGTCTTGTCCAATCCTTTAGGAGATGCTTCATTCACCGGTTGTTTGTATAGTGTTAAAGTTGGAAAGTGGAGCCTACTTTAGTTTCTGAGTTTGCTTTTACAAGGCAAATTTGTCAGCCTCAGGAGTTAGAAATAGAAACATTATATGGTTTAGTTTCTAAAGCCAGCACCTCTCAATCTATATATTAGCTTCTGCATATCAGAAAGTTAAAAACTCAAGACAAGGAATATAAACTCAAACTGTCAAAAAACATATTCTTTTGCATAATCTAAATATAGGTTACACAAATCCAAACTTCTCAAATTTAGGCCTTCCAAATTCCGGAACCAAATTTCTCTATGATTTCTATATGCTGACATCTGCACATATTTTCAGCTCCACAAATTCTGGGATTATTAATATGTAAACATGGTGTCTGTTGCCTTGCCCTTAATTTGTGGCATTATGGATGGTTTAGTTTGTGCTTGGAAACTTTTGACGAAGAGGTAGGTTCCTTAAAGTTATTATATGATACAAAAACAATCCCAAAAGCATTGGATATTGCCTTCCACATAGATGCATGCAACAATGTCAAAAGCTATTTGATGGGTCAAATAACTCTACACCATTCATGTGAAAGTGATCATTTAGGGTCTTCCTTTCCAATATTTTATAAGACTAACTATGAGGGTGAGATTTAATAAAAATGACAAAATGACACTATTTTGCTGCCATGTTATGAAAAAGTGGGTTCAATCTTTAGACTTGTACCTACTTACATCCAGTGTGAGTTGATGTGGGATGTAAATTAAATGTGAGGCATTAATTAGGATATTTGACTATCTTTTAAAAGTAATGTTGTGGTTCTTATTATAGCTCTTTTACTATTTTAGGAATATGACTAATTAATTTTGGTGTTAGATGTTCAGCTTGGAATGAGTGCAAAACATGTTCAGTTTGAAGTAAAGGCATATGTTTATTGAGGTAATGGTTATTTACTATATTTTGAGAAGGCGTAATTGTCTTTCTTTATTCTTATAATTTCAAGGGTACTCATATCGTTTCTCCAACTTAATGGTAGTTTCTATTATTTTCTATGATATTCGATTACAACTATGCCTTTTATTTTAGGGTGATTTGTTTTGCGCTTTATAATTTTCATTTTCTCTTATCTATTCAATAATATTTAGGGATGAATTAAATKATGAGAACGGTAACATCATGCTAAATTAGTTGAGAAAACCATGTGCATCTGCCAAATTCAAATATAGCTCAGTGATAAAGTTATCTATTAACCTTTCATAAGGTTAAAGTTTCGATCTCTTATCTTCTATCTTTGTTGAACTAATAGAGAAAAAATAGTTTTGATATCCAAAATTTGAAATTTTGAATAAATGAAACTGACGGGAAGATATTTCAGAAAAATATCCCGAGGAAAAAAGAACAAAAAAAGAGTAGAAAGAGAGTGAAAAATGATTGATTATGAGTGAGAAAGAGAAAGAACATGTTGGATTGGTTTAAAATTGAAAATCGATAAATGGGGTTTGGGATTTTAGTAGTAGAAACAGAACCCCGAAAAAAAAAAAAGAAAAAAGTCTCCACTCCCCACTTAGGAATGGCCTCCAATTCTCTTCCCCTCTTATCTTCAGTAAAGAAAAAGGAACATTTTTCCATCTTTGCTTTTGTTTTTGGTGCTTTTTCTCTGCTTCTCCCTCACACCCAACTTGTTCAAGAATCCTTCCTTCCTACTACTCCTTTCCATTTCTCTAATCCCCTCATCTTAATTCCTCAGTCTTCACTTTAGCAAATCGTATCAAATTCTTATCATAATCCCACATTGTTCAAATACCAAAGTCAATTCCTATAAAAATCACCTAACCACTCCTTTCAAAATACAACTTTTATTCGAAACAACAAAACAAAATTTGAGAATAACTCTTGAAGATACCCTCCTTTTAAAAACAATTTAAACACATGAAATTCTTGTCTAACTTGCATGGGATTATGACAAAATACACATTAAAATTAAAACAGAAAAGATTACAGAAAAAAAAAAGAAAGAAAGAAAGGGAAAAAAACATGAAGAAGTGTGTTATTGGGGGCATCGAGTGTGGGTTTTCAGGTATAAAGTAGAGATACCAAAGCGAGAAGAATCTTTCCTTCATGCCGTCCAATCAACACCCATTTGGCCTCATCAACCCCATGCTGCTCTCCATGTGCTGCTTCCCATTCAATCTCCCATACTCCCCAACTTATCATTCATTCACCACATTAAACTAATCAAATGCTCTTTCTTCTTTCTCCCTTYTTATGMTCATTCGTTAGTCGTTGCCCTTTTCTCTCCCCTAGACTTTCGTAACTTGGTTTTCGGTCACCCGAGCTTAGTCGACTTAGCCTGTTAGACACATTTTTGGGTGAGTTTGGGATGATTTTTGGAAGGGTAAAACACGTTTTTAAGCATTTTCTTTCCCTAGATTTTCACAACTTAGGGTTTTTTGTAACCTCAGCTTAGTTGACTTGTCTTGGTTAGACACTTCTTTGGATGAGTTCGGGATGAATTTTAGAAGGGTATAATATGTTTTTAGCCATTTTTATGGTGGTAGGTTAGATAATAAAAGTGATTTTAAAGATCCTAAAAACATTTTAAAAACAGTTATATAGTGTTTCTTCTAAAAATGTTGGTAAAAGAATGTTTTAGCTTAAAAAAGTGTCATTTCAAACTCACTATTTATTTTTGAATAGTTTAATCTGATATCTTAGATGGAATAAAATAGAGTACTAATGAAGGAAAAATCATGAAAATTGCCTATGACAACCCATTATTTTGTTTGGCTAGCACCAACTAGCCAAGTTTTGCATATATCCAATTTTATCATTTTGAAACTAGGAATTCATCCTAATCAATCCAAAACTTAAAAGAGAGCATATTTCATTCTTTCCCTCAACATTTTACATGTCGGGCAGATTTTAGTTTGATTGTTTATATGTAAATTGTAGCTGTGGGTCATTTTTGCCAAGTCCAACTTGCCAACTTACATAAAAATTCACCCATTATTTGTGTTGTCATAAAGGTGTAAACTTTGTGGCTCTAGTATTCCAAATTCCCACTCACCTTTCAAGCTGCGGAATCATCTAAATTCAACAAATCCTCAAACCAAATCAAATGCCTTTTTATTATTTTATTTTCCCCCTACCTCTAAATAAAAAAAAAAAAGCGACATCTTTTTGCCTTAAATTTTGTACATAGATCAATCATAAAGTTTCCTAGATTCTCGAGTTAATGGTTTGCAATCTGGACTTGGTCAATTAATTCCCTTTCTTTCTCCTTCTACTACGAGAGAAGGAGAGATAGAACAAGAGAGAAGATCAAAGTTGACAGAGATTGAAATTTGAAGCTCGGTTGATTGGCAATGGCAGAATCCCCTATGGCCATAT